>VBVR01005544.1:0-11859 GCA_011638315.1 Tetramorium parvispinum
GGGGGAGAGGGGGTGGGGGAGAAAAAGTCGCGCTGATTGGCGGTAAGAAAGGAAATAGAACAGAGGGACCACTAGTTAAGTGCCGGCCTGTGAAAAAGAAACGATATGGTATGTATACACAAAACACAATATCAGCTGCTTTCCCGTTTGTCGGAGTATGAGTATGCCAGTGAGCATATGGAGCATAAGAGTTCGTTAACATCGAATAAAAAACAATTTAAATTAATGGACATCACTACTCTTCATTCACTAAAGTCATTCGCTACTACATATCGTGAATTATGTTACCGTATTGCTTTCTACACTTCCCTGATTGGTCAAGCTTATCGCGGCGTAAAACCGATCGCGATTTATCCTCCAAATACGCGAAACAGGTGTCATGAAAAAAAAGTCGACGGTGATAACGTGAAATCGAAAGAAGAAATTGATAACGTGAACTCGAAAGAAGAAATTGATGAAAAATAAAAAATAATAATTTATTCAACGTTGCGATTGTTCGTTAAGAGTAACTTTGGCCAATCAAGGTTAAAAATATTAATGTACTAAATAGCGAAAATCCAAACGTGTTTATATCGATATTAATAACATTATATGTATATAAAAAAATATATATATATATATAAACAGGCAGCAAGCAATTAATTCAAAGAGCATTAATAACATATCGTCCGGGGAAGATAGAGATCTTGCGATCTTTTTTTTTTCTCGCAGGTGCAAAGGTCAAGGGAGTTTGGAGGCGTCGAGATGTCCAGACGGGATGAATCTCGGAAGGAAATGGGCGAACTTCAATGTCGTCGTCGATATATGGACGGGGATTAGCAATGGACATAACGGAATATTCTCGCGAGAGGCGTTTATACGCAGATTACTTGACTGATAGCCGATTATTAGCACAGTTCCGATCGAGTATCCTGTCTCTGTATACGCAAGAAACTATTTTTCAATTGCAAGCGGAGTGCACTACAAAAGAAAGTTTGTATTTTCAAACAGAAAAGGAAAAAAGAGTGATATACAGTTCTGGGCATACTTCGCGCAAATTCGTTCAACCAAAAGAGCAAAGGCAACGGGAAAAAAAATAATAAGTAAAGAAAATACAAGAAGACTAAGGTAAGACATACAAAGCACACAAACTTCTTTTGGTCATTAAGTGAACTTGTAAGAATCAATAAACAGTCTGTGCATCGTTTCCAGTTTCAATTATATTTCTTTTATTTGAATTCATCATCAATAAATTTCACGTGACCCGAACTCAGTGCAAGTCATCGTAGTACATCACAAATAGGGTATTGTTATGATTACTAATTATCATCGTTATTGTATGTTACCAAATATTATAATAAGTGTTACCGTAAGACCAATCGTAATTAGTTAATAAATCGATCGTATATTTCCGACTTCTATCTGCAATATTTAATTAAACGACATTACATTGTGTATATTCTTACTCTTTTTCGTAAACGTTTCCTTTACTTAATCGTAAATACGTGAAATCGATCATATATTATCTCGGATGGGGGATAGAGAGGGTGCTATCGTTCTCACTATGGTGATGAAAGATGAAAGACGGGGAAGGAGGGGGGGTAGAGGTTGTGTAGGTAAGGGTACGATGTATATAATTATAAAACTGATAAAAAGAGAATCTCGAGATTCGTATTGCTAATTCGCGCCGAAATAATACTTTTGTTATTTCGCCCAGGCTGGAAATTCTGATGCGAGCGCAAAATTAGTTTCTCTCCTAGTTTAAGAGCGGTCGGTCGAGGCCTTGCAATATCGATCGCCTATAATCGATATATATTTAGAAAAAGAAGAGCTATATTGTATTGTATTGTGTTATATAGTGTGCCTTTTTCAGATAGCAATACAAAAGAATCGCGATCGAATCTGTTTGCAGTGAATTCAAATGAGGGTAGCGAGTTACACTTTCCCTCGGTTTTATGCTCTATCGGTTTCTGCGCGATACAAAATACAATTAATTAATTAATTAATTAATTTGTTAACCTACCTACCTATGTACACATATATATCACTATGTGCGTATGCATGGATGGACCGGCGCGTGTAAGCGTCATGTATCTGTATATGATTCTGCATACGTACATATATTTAGATTTCCGAACGCTACGAAGCGCTCTGCTTTGCAAAAAGTCACATTTTGCTCATGTTACTCAAGTGCAAATGGCTCGCAAGGGATCTGCGAGATTTCCCGTTCGTTGATTCCTCCGATTAACATAATACCAATAGCCGTGATGCTAATTATTATCGGAATAATAATCACATACACAGAAACGACATACAAACACATAAATAATAAAATTAAACCGAATTGAATCGATATGGCTATACATTAAGTATCTTCGATTTTCCCTTTCTACGTTCTTTTTCCTTTAAATAACTGCGAATTCTTTAAATTTTAATGCGCCATGATTGCCATCCTTCGATTATGCGGGTGTTAACAATAGAATGGCTAAATCTTTTATGTTATTAAATAAAATATATTTGGAAAATATGTCACTATTATATACTCTTTCCTTTTTTTTTTAATCATTTTTCATTATCAATAGAATTCGATATATCATTTTTAAAAAATCACTTTTTTTTTTAATTATACAAATGATGAAAACGGGAAACAATCTTTATCGTTTTTCGTATGCAAAACTGATATTCTAGACAGACTTAGAATTCAGCCGTTCTAATGTTTGTGACCTTATCGCTTTCAAATTATCTCTAAATATTGAGAAAGACATTTAAATATTTTCTTTCTTATATGTAGCGCTCAATAATTTTTGATAATATAGTTTATGTAAGTTTTTGAAATTACTTTATAATTTTTAATTCGTTGCTAGTTGGTTATACTGGGCATCAAGATTATCGAATCGTGACGGAGCTACCATCTCCCCAAAAGCGTTAAATTTTTATCGGAATGTAAAATATAAATTTACTTTAATCTTTAATTCAAACATTCCCGATATGCCGTTGCGTGACTATGTTGGGAACGAGTGTATTAAATTCGCCTCCTACGACAAGTAGTTGATTATTTGCGAGTTGAATTCGCCAAGAAGCACCCCGCAAATGAATCGGCGCGAATTTTCGCGCCGATACAGCGCTGCTATCTCGATTTCGTTCATTCCCCCGTCCTGAAGCGAGCTCGCACGAGAGAGAGAGAGAGAGAGAGAGAGAGAGAGAACTGCTCCGTGAAAACTGACTCGCAAAACTTGTTAATTTCGCAAGTGCCGCCGGGCGAAATGGGAAAAGAGGCGATGACGGCTCCGGGGAAATCTGCGAACTCGCGCATTAGAAAACTCCAAGTGCATGCGGACACGAAGTTTCACAGGGCGATCCTGTTATTGTTTCTGAAACGTTTCTCGCGCTCTCCAACTGGGAGGCCCGCGTACCGAAGGCCGAGGCGATATTGCACAATCGTATCTCGGATCTCTACCGAGTGCGCTTTGCAAAGATCGCAGTCTAATTTCGGAAAGCTTCGTCCGTTCTTCCCGAAGTACTTACACAAGTACAATATTAATATTACTCTACGCCAACCTACATTTATTCCTAAATATCTTTGTAACATGTATATCTAGAGGAAATAATTAATTCAAGAAACGGGCGTATTTGATAGAAGTGACAGAATTTGCAATCGCCAAAAATAATCTCCTACTATTGTTATGCAATAAAGATCGTTCTTGTAACGGAAGATAAGACACATTTTCATTTACATTGTTCGGCGACAATCAACTGGTTTCAGCCAGAAAAAATCAACATTTTTTTTCAAATGTATAATATAAAAGATATATTAAAAGTGCTGACAATCGCAGCATTAATATAACGACAAATCATTCTGATTTATCTTATAATTGATAATCAACAATTCATAAAAAATATGTACAACAAAAATGATAATAAACAATTATTTGAAACAATCATTTTTGTATATAAAACAAAAATAATCTACAAAGAAATATTAACATTTAACGAAAGTTTTCATAAAATTTCATATATTGATAATTAGAAAAATGCTAATAACTAATAAACATTAATAAAATTTTTTAATTTAACAAACACATTAACTAGAGAGATTATAACTTGATTAATTATACAAATATTTTTTTTAGTAAAGATATTAGATAAAAGATTCCATAAAATAGAAATATATCACAATTTATCAATTTCTTAAAGCAACATACAAATGTCATAAGTCATACAAATCGGAGATAAGTTCAAAGAAAGCTTGCAAAAGCGAAAATTTCAATTTCACATAATTTTGTCAGTTAGCAAATTTCGTCTACTTCTGTCAATTAGCCATATATTCTGGTCTATATAAGTCAATCGTAATTATTCATCACGTTTCATCGTTGCCTGTATTATAGTTACCTGACTTTAGGAATTTACATACTCTTGATACTTTAGACCTTTATGTCGCTCACGATCCGTAGGAATCTATTGTACCTCTATGTGTGGTATCTTAAATTATAGATTTGCTTTGTCGCCACGTCTTACTTAGATACCGATATATTACTGCTCGTCATTGCATCGTTTCATCTCCAGCCACCGTTTCGCACTACAAAATATATCCACAAAATCTTTGTCATTCTCGCAATTCGATTTCACTTCTCTCGCTGTTCGTCGCTTTCAGCGTCAAGCTTGCTCCGTGTCTCATAGAATTCACTCTCTGTATGATTTCTATATTTATCTATTGCAAATGATTCGCCAAAATATCAACTACACGGAATTAATCGCCATCAGTCGCAGTTACGATTGATCATGGGTCGCGGAAACGATCCTTGAAATCGTATCGCGTTCTCTAATCATCGACTACAGTCGCTAATCTCGAGGCTACCATTTCTACCGTTAAGATACATATCTCTCTTCGCGATCGAACACGTGACATTAATTAAATGAGCGTATAGAAATATATAGCGCTTTTTGTAACCCTAACTAGACACTCTGAAAGTTTCTCCCGTTATAGTCCTGCGTTTGTCATGTGTTTTCGAAACGAATCTTCGATTTCCAGCCTAGGATCCATCGGTACCGGTCCCTATCGATCGCCCTATCGTGTCGCGCGCGACGTAAGCCATCCGGCTCGCGTAATCAGATCGCCTTATGGATCCGCGTGGCGTAAATTACTGTAATTAGCAACGCGCGTCTATATAACCCGCCTGCGAAATCAGGATATTCTCGGTGCCCGCTGCAATTTCATCCGTTGTCATCGTTACGCTCTAATCACCACGAGCGTTCCGTTACGCCCCGGCTGATTAATCCACCACCCGACGTGTTACGCTCACGTGAGAAAAAATAGAGGGGAGGAAGAAAAACCCAAAGAGAAGGGGGGCGAAGGGTTGGAGGGAAGGGAGAAATATGAAAGGACGAAAAGAAATGGCGCGTCGATCTATCTCGTCGAACATTCGAACGTCATCGACACTCGGTGTCGAGTCGAATCTAAAGGTCTACACGTTGGAGCCTCTCTAGTAATACGCGTGAACGTAAATGAGATTGTGAATGGGATGATGATGGGCATGGGGATTGTGCAGGGGAGTGCAGAGGGACGTTGTTGTAATGGTGGTAGGGGATGGCGGATGATTGACAGATTGCATCGTGGATACGGGCGACACCTGATTGGGGGGACCGGCCGGCACTTGGTACACGGTACTGGGCGCGGCCATCGGGCACCTTGAGGCCCCGGCTGCGCCGTGTTGGGCCCCATGCTGTTGTTGTTGTTGTTGCTGTTGTTGTTGTTGTTGTTGAATGTAGTTTGGTGGTAGACATACCTCGAGGCGGTCGGTACGTGGCATCTTCTGCGGCATCGCCACCGTCTGCGGCACCACGCCGAGCGGACTGCCGACGCCCGTTGGGTCCGCCGGGCCCATTATCGCCGGCATTATCGGGCTGGGCGCGAAGTACGGGCTGTACGTATTGCCAACCTGCGGCATACCGGTCAGGTACGGATTCGTCGCCTGCGAAAACACACCCGGAGGATATCCAGGTAACACGGATTAGAACACACCTGGCCCCCGCCTTCGCTCCACGCGTTTTCGCGCTGTGTACATACGTCGCGACGCGCGCGATTTCGAGACCAGAGAAAAATGCTTCATACCTAAACTATTTGTGCACGGAGTATTCATATTAATGGCAGATTAGCAAAAAAGCGAGAAACATACGATTTCTTCTTATAAAGCGAGTTGATTTGATTGAAAACTGCTCTTTCGCAAATACAGTCACATTTTTATTTACGATAAAAATTGGTAACAAGACAAATACTAATTTCGAATGCACGTCTCACAAAAAACGTACTTGCTTTGTATTTGCTTTGACTGAACAAACTCCTAAAAAAGTCATATAAATGTTACAAAATATTAAATTAAACATATGATGCCGAAGAGGATTAAATCTAATTATTAAATAATTATATTTGATAGAAATACAATCTGCTCTATCTTCATAATATGTGCATATTGATGACTATACATCCGTTCCACAATTTCGAGTATATAATACCGGGCATAATAATTATGATTGACTGCATAGCAAATGTTGGTTGTAAATAATTTAAGAATGTGTAACTGTTTCCAGAGAAAGAACAGTCTCTTACGAATCATCTCGTTCCAGATCGAATAATTTAACTTCTCCGACGAGAAATTAATGTTTTCCAGTTTGTACCACCAATTAGCAAATACTCTGTATATGCAATCTACCATTTCTGAATGTCCGTGTAAATTCTGCTTCAAGATGCATTAAAGCTTTGCGAGCAACGCTCTCCGGTGTTTATCAACCTTAAGACGCGCAATATACATCGCTTGGTTTACGAGCCGTCGCCGTGTTCGCTTCAATTTCGGATAAATAAGCAACATCGTTAATATCTGGTGTAATAACAACGTGTAACGAAGGAAAATTACTTATTAATACATTGCCGAGAAGAAATTGATACCCAACGATCTTGAGCTGCTTAATATTTACCCGCAAAATTTTGGAAACAAATAACATGTGCAAAAAATTTATATATACGTATAATGTAATGTAATGATAATTAAATTCAAATCGGACTAATTATAGATTTTAACAGAATAAAATGTAATCATGTATTTTGTCTCGATTCTGCTTGAACACTTTTACGAAACAAAATTATTATTACAATTAGAAATTAAAATTAATTTTATATTTTCTCTAAAAATAAAAATATCAAGTTTTTTTTAAATATTGTTACAGTTAAAAATAATGTCAAATTAAAATCTTTTTAAAGTGCAAACTAGTGCAAAATTATAACTAATATTAATTATATATCTAAAATTATATTTTAGTTACAATTGTCATTTATATCTCAAAATTTTTATTTCAATATCAAAACTTGATAAATAAATTCATCGGAACGAATTTTTGAAGAAACTTTTAGAAAAGTTTGGTTGATAATATATATAAAAAAGTTAACTCAAAGTGGTAAACGTGAAAAACGTGCCAAAGACAAGAATCTGCAAAGAAAAGGCGTCTCGTTTTCGGATCTCGCAAAGCCTTAATCGTCCTTTTTCTCTTCTCTCGTGCCCTCCCCTTCACTTTTAACGACAAGCGTACGTTCCCACACGAAGCGTTTGGTTTTGCAGCGAGAGCTGGCTCCCAGAAGCGAAGGCAGGTAATTTCAAGCGCATCCGAACGAGCAGAATACTCGTTCCTTCTTCTCAAAAGCCTCTGGTACCCTGGGAGCTTTCGTCGTTGTAAAAAAGCTTTCGGAAACGCGGTTAGGTAATTGTTGGAAAATATTAGCTGAGCAATATTTACGACCAGACATTACCATTTTTCCAGAATATTATAGGAAATAAAAAATTTCATTACTAATGTTGAATTAAAATATTATATGATAATATTTCCAATTCCGAGATTACCATGCCTCGCATCCTTTTCCTTCATTTCTTTGATTCTCATAAGGTTCATTCTTATTGTATTTTAAAAAATCTAACAATTTTTGTATTTAAATATTTGCCATTATAATGTTAAACGTAAAATGTAAAATATTTTACAGAGAAAAAAGAGACATTCGTCGTGTTTGAGAGCCAAAGAACGCGCAAATTTTATTTAGCCGCAATACTTCATGCTCTTCTTCTCTACAGGAAAACTTTACGAAAACATATACAAATTTTCTTTCCTCAATAAACAAACAAAACATCTCGTAAAGCATGCAAAGAAATTCTTTGATTTACTAGGCACACTCTAGAAATAAAAATTTAAGCTTCGTAACGAACGCTTACTAATTACAGGCGCATCACTCGAATGACTACAGTGGACGTAAACTTACGAAAGTAATTCATTTCGCATGAAAATATTGCAAACTGAAAATAAGTACATACTATCGTCTTTTTCAAATATGAATTCATAAATGCCAGGCATCTTTACATCCACTATTAGCCAGCGTGGCATTAAATTAACTAAAAATTAGTGAAAGCCAACCAAAACCAGAAGTTACCATAAAGGCGTGAGTAGCGAGAAGTTGCTGCTGGATTTGCTGTTGAAGGTGATGGTGTGGTGCCGGAGGTGCTGGTGCCTCCTGTTCACCAATGACGTAATTGGAGAACACACCAACAATCAACCACAACCACGTGAGCCACAGCAAACATAGGGGACAGACAGGCAGTCATAGTATAGGATTCGATGTCACGTAGCAACGAATATAAATGTATATCATGAGTAAAAAAAAGAAAGAACAAATGTTAATAACGAGGGAATTTATCGTTCTTCTAATTAAAAACAAAATAATGATAATCTCACGTTTGCACGCGAGTGCGTGTGAGTGATCGCGTCGTTCAACTTAGAAACGCACGCGGAAACAGGGGTGGGGGAGGTTCAGAAAAAATGCGGAGAAGTTTCCTCGGTCGTCGGAAGATTTATTCGGGTCGATCGAAATTACCCAAGCGTCGTGTCAACGATACACGCGATGTCGCGTGAAATTTTGACGAGTCGACGAAACTTTTCCGCGCCCAAATGCTACTCTATCGTTCGAAAGTTCGGCGTGTTGATATTGTGTTTTTACCATAATTAACGAACCTCCCCCGTTAAATGATAAATACAAGCAATAAGAGAAATGAGAATTTAACATGTTCATACCAAGAACTCGTAACTTACGTTTCGTGCCTTTCAAAAGTTACTAGACTTAGAAGTCGTTTATGAAAGAATTCTTGAATCAAAAATATATTTAAGTATCTCGATAAAATACAGATACTTGTAATAAAAAAATTAAAATCCATGACTTGAAATAATAAAAATAAAAATGACGAGTGTCATCATAATTTCAAAAAAGACCATAATATAAAATAATGATATTAAAAATTATCCATTGTATCAGTGAGATTTAATTTTGCAAATTGACTGTCCATCGAAATATGTGGATAAGTCAGGTTTATACTCTAGGAAGTAAGGATGACACTGACCAAGAACATGCGACGTGCTTTAATTTTTAAAAACTTTGTCTCTCGGTGCAATGTCCGCAAGAAAGAACGCAGGTAAACATGGACGGCGAAGTGCTTATACATGACTCGAGTCTTACCGAAAAAAGCTTGTAAAATGTTTTAATTAAGGTAATATACGAGATTGCGTATGCAAACATAGTTACTACTTATAGTTAATAGTATCTAGCTTTAAATTTCTTGGTACAACAGTAATATGAAAATGAAGCTTAAACACCACGCCGTCGATAATCTACGCAGCGTTGCCTACTAAAAAAAAAAAGAAAGATAAACTAATGATAACCCTCAACTAAACACAGAGAAAATCCAAATATTACAATCGTGATAAAAAAAAGTGTGTGAATGTATGGATAGCAGAAGAAATGGTGCTACAATTGTGTTAATTTGTTGGACATACCACTGTGGGTACCTGCCCGGGCACGAGAGGCTGACCCGGCGTGAGGCCCTGCTGAATCTGCTGCATCAGCGCGTTTTTCAGCGCTAAGTGGTTGCGCCCGTTTATCAAGAGTTGGTCCTTCAGATGCTGTGGGGGATGGAAATACTTGCAAGGTGGCTTCTCTCGGTTACACCGACCCTGAAACAAAAATGTAGATTATGTTTAAAGCTACCATCGTTTTGTGAAAATATGATCTTATCACAATGAGTAAACATTTATTATGGTAATCGTGCACGAGGAAATTCTACTTAGTAAATAGTTCGAAAAGTGAAAGTAAACAAGGGGGAGAGAGAGAGAGAGAGAGATAGAGAGAGATTATATTAAACCATATAATATATTCAATTCACAAATTTCTGGTAAGATTATTGTAATACCTGGTATCAAAGTTAATTTCCAATAATCAAGTAAATTGAAATATGCTATTATTACTTTCTTAATCGATATTGATTCATAAATCGAATCATCCAATAATTTCAAATGTTATATTATTCACTAAATTTCTTCCTAGTTTGCTTCCACCAAATGAAATGATACAAAATTATTCCAGTGTTACTCCGGCAATTAATTTTGGAAGCTGGATATCGGCTATAAATGTATTAATAATGAAATTGGATGAGGGGCTGCAAAATACAATCCCCGGTATTCAGTGTCGTCGCGAACATAATGATATCTGATATTCATATCAATGATACTATATTATAATAACGTAGATACTAATTTCACGCGACGCCACAGGATTCATAATACTTTATCTGCACATATGACATTATCTTTAACGAGGAGTTATGTATAATATAAGTTTTCATCTATAATTAAATGACAAAAGAAATGTAATCGCGTATAAATGGCTCATTATATGACTAATATCTGAAAGCCACCTATCGTCCACTCTTCATATCGTATTCTCGCTTACTTTTCTTCTCTCTCTCTCTCTCTTTCTTTCTTCCTCACCCGACCACTCCTTTTCATAATTGGGGTGTTGGGACGAACTGTAACGCGGTTTATGAGGTAAGTTGAGGGTGCAAGGCTGGAATACGGAAGTGGCACGAAGGCGGGAAAGTGGAAGGAGCAGCGTCGAGAGCGCCGAGCCGGGTCTCGGAAAGAGACTCGTGGCGGAGAAACGGAAGCCCGCGGGAAATGAAGGAAGGAAGGGTAGGCGGAACGAAGAGAGAGGTCGCGCCTGGTGTCGCGGTGGTACTAATTAGACCTTAACAATATTAGTTCAGGTAAGACGTCTATATAGGACCGGGTGGTAGCCACCGCCAGCCGCCTGTGCTTTCTTACGGAAATCCAGTGGCTTTCGGTAATAGCGGCTTGCGAGCATAAACTCCATCAGAGACAGAAGGGTTACGACAGTTGGGCGGCCAAGGGGAAGCGGCGGGCCGTGTTGGTGGTAGCGTCGGCGGGACGAACGCTCAAATATCGCCTAATTAAGCACATTCGAGAGTTTCGAGGAATAATGTGTAGGTACCCGCCACGAGAAAGTTTCGACCCATTGAGAGGAAATGCTCCGCCCTCTTCATCGTCTTCGCCATCGTCACCGCCGCCGTTCTCCGCGTCGTCGCGCTTCCCGGGAGCCGACCTCTCGTTGACATGGGGCGGTTTAAGCTCGACTAATTGCACGAGACAAGATTCGAGCGTTTGCTCTTGCACAAGCTACATGGCGTATACAACGCGTGTCGACATCTGCATCGGAAGCTTTAACGTTGATAACATTTGTTTCTTTTCGCCAATAATTGTTTTAGACGTGCCTATCGTGCTTTTATTTATAATATAATTAAATAGCCAAATAATCCTTTAAGCTAGTCAGATAAAGGTTTTCATTTTTTTTGCACAAACTTAATTGATACAAACTTATAGAAGATACGTCAGAAATATAATCGAAAAATTTAAAAAAAAATTAAAAGGAATATCAAATGGAGTACTTGAAATGAAGAAATTAATATATAATATTTTATATAATTAATATATAATATATAATGT
>VBVR01005546.1:0-11856 GCA_011638315.1 Tetramorium parvispinum
GAATAACTATAAAAATATGGTTGGGTCCAAAAGTAACTATTAATTATAGTGATATTGTGGTTGCTGCAACTATATTTTTCTCTCAGTGTACTTGCCTAACCATCGAGAGACCACTTTCGAAAACCTGCCATTACAGGCAATTAGGCATGCATCATAGACCGCAGAGCTGGACGCCTTATCGGTTGTCGTAATGTTACACGCTGCCGCTTCGTCGCCGGACAACGACGAAGACGGCGATTTGTGGTGCCGGGCACGGGACTTCCTTGTCGATGACAGTTTTATAGGAAGTACCTCGCGCTCGTGCCTCTTCTCTTATGCGCCTCTCTTCGTCTTCCTTCCTTCCTTTTATTCTCTTCTCGAGCGTCAGCGAACGTCCCATTAGGACGTATCGACGCTACGCGCTCGGCATTTAATACCATGCTCGAGCGCGACTCAAAGTGAAAGCTCGCGTGTACTACCTTGCCTCGATTCATTTTCCTGCCTTTCTTGTTATTGTGGAGTTTCTCGTGTTGCGGAAAGAAGCAGAGAGAAATGTTCCATTTAGCAAAAATATACTTAATCTCGGTTAATCTTGACGATCTCCATTTCTTTGCTCGGTGTTTTCTGCGGAATTTTCTCAAACGCTTACTGCATTCGATGTAGTCAAATTTTTGTCGCAATCACGCATAATTTTTCACACTTGTGCACATCTTAACAATACTAAACATTTTCTATTTATATTATTGTGACATTTTTGTTTTCGTTACTCATACATAGCTTGATTTAGAATTTAAATATCAGGATCTCTAGTCTCATTGGTAATTAAGTCGGTCATCTCGGAAGAAATGATAATAAAATTTTTAAAAACAATAAATTTCAATTACTGATGTATAATTTGAATGCAGTTACTTTCGAAATATCTCGGTCATACTTTTCATACTTTTATTTAAATAGAATAATTTTATCCAATTAGTTTTCCTTGTATAGATTTGCCTTATCTTCGTATGACGCAAGTTCCGGCGGACTCACGCAGAGATCGCTTTTTTATAGTGAACTATGGTCCGAACTATCTCCTGTGGCATCATTATGCAACTTCGTCATTTTTTTATGGAAAGGAAGCAGATGACCTTGAGTGAAGCGCCGAGAGCTTCGCCACACTTTCACCCGTTCTCCAACTGTTTTCCATCCGGTACCGTGTTGCAGTCGTAACTTCGCATAGGTTCGATGCAGATCGATAAGATGTATAAATTCCTTTTAGACATCTTTTGAGACAAGAGACATACGAATTTCTCGATTTTATCATCAATTTATTAATGTTTCCAAAAAGCTTGTATTGTAATTTATATACGAGTAAAAAAGAATTCACTTTGAGAAACTGATATCAAAATTATATACTACTTTTATTCTTTAACGTTATTTTACTTCAATTACCCGTACTATGTTATATAATTCCGTCTTAATATTACATATTGTATATTATTATTTCGGAAAAACATTGCCTAGCAACTCTGTCATTATAAAACGGCAGTAAAGCCCCTTCCCTCTCCCCCAGTAACGGGTCTCTCTCTCGTAGAATGCGGATTACGAGGCAAGTTTCGCTCTCTGTCCGATAGGTGATGCTGGACATGAAGCTCTATCCTTACGAAGGCCGTCGACCTCGCGTATACAAGCGCATACGTACGTACTCGACACGTAAAAGTACCTATACACGCGCATGTGAGGAGTGGAGAGATTCTTCTTTCTCTTCTCTCTTCACACATTCTCGACTACACGGGCGTTATAGATGCTAGAAATCCTTGATTTGTTCCCTGTTGTGCTTAGAATTGTTAAAACTTCCTCGCAAGTAATCAAAGAATTTCATTTAGTCAACTTAATTTATTTTGCAAGAGCGTAGTGATGAACTACCTTAAAGTTTCCTTGATCGATCAATCGATAATTTTAACTGCAGTTCTTATTTATTTTCCGCTATCGCTATATTTAGGAAAATCAAAGTTAATTCCAAGAAATTTATTATTCCATTAATCAAGTTTTAAAATAATTTATTGATTTTACTGCTGCTCACCATAATTTACAAATGCATTTGCATGAATCTTAATACATGATATTACAATCACTTAGCTCGCGGCATTCTCCACATCTTGCAGGCACTTCAATATTTACCTGACCAAGACGAGCTTTAAGTCGAAGGCAAACTGACCGATTCTCTGTTAATGTGCTTAGACATCGAGTGTCCGCTCATGGACAGCCTACAAAAAGACGCTTCGCCCGCTAACTAAAGAGATTATCAAGTCTTCTTCTTCTTTTCGAAAATTTATTAAATATTTGGCGAGCGTTCGGGATTGAAAAATATGCTCGAGCGACTTAGTGAGCGTAGGAATTGATGTAGTATAATAATACGAAAAAGGATCATAAAATATTCCGATGCTTTTCAGAGATGCTTCTCTTTTTCTATATATTTTCTATACACCATAATTCTCTTATTAATAAAAATATATTTCCATATACGTGCCTTTTTTACCAGGTGATTGTCATTTGCATTTGTAATACTTCATAATAACAGTTTTATTAAAATTTATATTTATTTATTGATTTATTTAAAGTAATCAATTTTAAATGTCTCAATTTTCATTTATATAACACTTAATAAAATGTTGACAAGTTATTTGAGGTTTTATCGAAACAGTGAAAACTTGTAATTACTTATTTTCATTTTAAGAAAATGTATGGCAATTATTAAGTTGATCTTTTAACATAAATAATCGTAATAGTATACAATAGTTGTTTCCATATGTACTCAAGCGCGACGAAGAGATTATGCGTTATTACGTACAAGATATATGTAACTAGATTCTTTTTCCCCCCAAAACAACTCGCTTTCTCCGCGTGCCAGTGATCACAGTTGCCTTCAAGCTTTTATGAAATATCACGTATTATTGGACACGGATAATAAAGCGAATATTTCCGTCGCCTACTTTTTTGCGAAACAAAATGATTTTAATTGCTAGATTGCGCTAGAGCACCCGGAAAATGGGCCAACATTTCTAACGAACTCATGCATGAAAAGAAAAATTACAGTGGAGGTGTTTAACGGCACAACATTCGGTTAAGGTTCATTTCACAGTATTGTATAGAATAATTTTACATCCACCCTACTATTGTCATAAAGAAGCAATCAAAGTACAAATTATAGATTCCTTCTGTATGCGATTGCATATGCCGATTATGTGCAATCAAGAGATTAACAAATGACCTATTTAGAAATATGAAATATTCTTGAAAAGTTTTTATTTTTATTTCTCAGCTATAATTTTTAATTAATTGTCTTGCTTTATATGCAAAAAGTAATATGTTAAAGTTATATTTTTATAAACGTAAAATGTTTGTAAGATATATGCTAGATTTTCAATAATATTTCGCAATTAATAATTTTATTTCAAATTGTATCGGAAGAAAATAATAATAAATTAAGATTTTATTTTAAAAATATACTTTTGTAAAAATATTCTATATTGATATAAAAATGTGTTAAATATTTACAATTCTTTAATATGCAATATAAAATCAAAATTATTTTGTAATTGTATAAAAGTTTGTTTCTTATTAAAAGTAACACAAACATATGTAAATATTTTAGAATAATTAAAAATTTTGAAGATTGCGATCAACCAAATGTCAAAGTTTAAATGATCTGTGGCACAAATTGGAACTAATACTTTTTGTAAGTAAACACATCTGTCGATATAATAAATTTCTTTATACCGGCTACTAATAAAGAAGAATTAGGATTCTGTATAATCTGTTTTACCGACTACTGACAGTTCTTTGCCGACAGAGCCAAGAAAATGATCCATAATCTGTTTTACCAACTCACAGGATCATACACTTGCGATTTACGACAGTGATTTAGAAATGAGTGAAAGCGAGAATGCAATTACGTACTGCTTATGTTATGTCTGATTTCTATCATTTCTTAAGACATAAATAATATTATAAACCCTTTCAGTTAAGAAACAATTGATTAACCTCAAAAATTTAAATATTATTATTTTGTCTAGCATTTATAATATCTGCGAAATAAATTTATAAACACCAATAAAACTTAAAAGTTGTTAAGATAAATGAAGAATAGAATCAGGAAAAGAAGTATATTATTTTTCGTTATAAACATACATATGTATGCAAAATGACACGACTAAGAGCAATCTAACATTCGTACACACTTTCAATATTTTATTTACGAAAAATACGATTGCAACTTCTAATTTCTATTAGGTATGTTAAAATATAAAAATAAGATATCAATTATTCTTTCCAGTTTTTTCCTGATTTGTTCCTATAATGCTCGCTATTTTTCGCGCATGGTTATTTACTAAATATCAATGTATATAAATATCACACATTTAGTCACAGCGTGAAGCTAATTGTTGCTTGTAAATCACTCATCTGGATATGAGAGTCGCCGTAGATTCCATGTCTTACGTTTATGCGAGCGAAGGTAGGGCGTCACGGATGGGAGCGTCCGTGTAGAAGGAAGCAAGACGACGGTCTTATACGGCACCGGGTTTCAGAGCCGTTTCGGTCGTCATGCGAGGACACAAGAAAAACATGGCGACCTCATTGTCTTAGGCTCGTAACGCAACTGTCAGGCCGCGGATAAGATACGGGTGCGCCAAGGCAAGTTAAGTAACCGTCGTTGGCCGTCAAGAAAAGTGCGGCATGTTTACGGTGATTAACCTGCCGAATTGCAACGCACGTGCGAAAAATGTCATTGATGGCAATTTATTATATTTTTGCAGACATTGGATGCTATGGTATTTATTTCGTGATTGTTGCATTGTCTAATATTGATTAGAATCTCGATTTAAATTAGACTTATATAATTAAAAAATAAAAGTTGCATGTCTTGTACAGCAAAAGTTTCTACTGCTAAAAGACTTTTAAATCAAAATACGAAAGCCAAGAATTAATCACGAATTAATTGCGCAAGCCGTAACATATGTGCATCTCATATTCGAGAAATTCTCAAATTTAATTTAAGTTTCGTAGAAAGACGAATTCATGCACAAATTCATCCAGCAGAGAGATAATTACAATACTTAATTAACACCTTGAGGAGCGTCCTTACGTAATGAGATGTACATATCGCACTGCAATAAAATCCATCTATTGTAGTGCGTATGTGGAATACATATATGCGCAATGGCGACGCTATGTTTATGCGTTCGTTCGAAAAGTCCGAATGAAATTTTCGGTGCAATGAACCCAAGCACTATATATATCTATACAACGCTTATTGCTGGTACAGTAATGATGTCGGTGGAGAATCTTATTTACCTGAGATCTCATAAACCTCAATAGAAGAGTCTTTTCCACGGGCGGATGGTACGGGGAGTCGTTCTTCTGCTTGTTTCCACGTCGTAGTCGACTCGTTTCGTTCGCGACCCCGCTTTCGAGAGCGAGCCTCGTTCTCGCCATTGTTCCGACAAATTATGCATATTAATTCGCTGTTTCTTGTCGTGCGTTTGTGCGAGTTCGCGCAGAAGTGCGAAGCGTTCTCAAGATCGACCCATATGCCCCGGTAATGATAAACCGTTAAATCTAGTTTGTTTCGAGTCTGTAAAAGTCAGGATACAGCGGCAGCGACTACGAAATAGTAGTTTTGCGAGTTTATATTATCTGTATGTATTTGTATATTCGTATTTAATTATTTACCCCCCCCTATGTATATTTTAAAAACTGCTTAATTAGATAATCTCAAGAAATTTATGTGACTGATCTCCGAAATGTATCGAACACGTGCGGTTGAAAGAATAATTAACTTCACAATATGTTATCTGTGCCGCTTCATTCGCTTCGGAAGATGATAGTCTGCCGGATGGTGACATCATGATAATAATTGCGTTAGCACTTAATGATACAAACAGAACCATGGGAAAAAGTAAAGAAATTCACGCGATAACTCGAAGCGCTAAATGAGATCGATAATAGTTAAATGCCATCGTTAAGTAGAAACATCCGGTCGTATTTTTTTTGATTCTGCATATTTCCTTTAATTATTAACTAGAGCAGATTACTATCGTCTACGGTAACGAGAATATTGACTGAAGAAGAAATTAGTGTACTTAAAATCGCCGCGGTCGATATAGATATTGCGGAAGTAACGATTATATAGTAAAGCAGGGTTGGAAATAGAAACGATAAAATTTAAATGCCAAGAATCTTTAGCGGATTTTAGCGAAGATGACGTAAAATTACAGGTTTAGAGTTGTAAACATTAAGGAAAATATCATAAATTTTATATTGATCAACTATGACGTTTTAGTGAGAAAATATAAAGACAAGAAACATTTTTTAAAAATGAAAAAATAATTATTTTTAAGTATAAAATAAAACGCAAAGGCTACTAAAATCTAATGCAACAATCATCCAATTAAATAATTTACTAAATAATCATTTTTACGAATCGTCGTAATGCGTCTTGAAAAATTGGTGTGTAACGGTTCTTTAACGGTTATCTGCATGTCTTCAAAATTTCTGTGAACTGGTTTATAAAGGGACAGTTGCGCACTCGTATCTTCCTTACGTCTTTCTCTTTGCCTGAAACTTCTCTTTTACGTTGTTCCGCGAGTCTGCTCATCAACGAATTCATCGTATTCGACGGCCATCTGCTCCCATAATACAGGTTGTGTATGAAAGTAGGCGTGATGCTTCTTCATATTTTTTTTTAAGACTTGCCGAAAGAGATTGCACGTCGCTGATGGGGTTCGTGCGAGGAACCTACCCCTAAAGAACGTATCAGATGACATTTTCTTCCCATGCAATTCGTTGATGAGCAGATGAGTGTCATCGGAAGCAGGATGCACTCAAGCAGGCCTCTTCACTCCGAGCAGCCCTATTTTTTTCCCGTACCTTCCTGATCGGAAGTGACGATAAGATTTCCGCTCGCGCGCGATCTCAATTATCATTAAACGAAGCTATAATCGATAGGCTACTGTTTTCGTTACCGTATCAAAGAATTGACGCGCTGCGTGACATGAAAATACGATTCACACCGGAAATCTTGAACGCGATAAATCTTGACGGAATCGATGTTGAAGTGTGTTGCCTAATTGGGTTATACAATGCCTCTCGTTGCGTGCAATAGTGATTTTACTAAGAATACTATTAAACGGTAATAAAATACTGTGATTAATTGAATCTCGATAATCATACATTCGTAGAAACAATGATTTTGCGCCGATGTGAGAAGGAACTTCGGTTAATAAATGAATGCTTCGAAGTATTTCATGGGTAAGTTTTGCATATACGTATAATTTTCCCATGAATGTTTTTGTAAACATAAGTATGTCTACATAATTGAAATGTTGTTTTAAAAATTAAGTAATAAAAATTTCTTATAAATAATTACTGGAGTGTAACATTATTTAAAAAATGTAATAATAATTTATAAAGTAAAGTATAAAGTAATTATAATGTTATGACTTTAAATATTTAAAATTTTATTAAATAACAATACTTTTTCCAAAAAAAGATACAAATTTTTAGAAATCAAGGGAAAAACCTCTCTTATAATATAAAATAATTGTATTAAATAAGAAGAAAAGAAATATTAGCTCTAAAAGTACAAGATTATCATATCGATGAAAGAATATACTTGACACCACATTTATAAAGGTGTTAAAATACTTTACAATTATAATCAAGTTAAATTTTTACAATTCTAATAAAGTTAAAAAGTAAATTTAAATTAACGAAATTGTAATTCTACGGAAGCATCATTATTCGAGTATCAAAGGTAGCGAATTAATGTTGAGACTTTATATAACGCCAATGTAATGCCTCACGTTTTTTTATTCATTTGTCTATTCTATTTTCTAATTCTTGATCAATAACGTCCTTTTATCATGATCGATTGATGACCACGTCGAGTACGAGTATCATTGTGCGTCGAAGAAACGTTTCTTATTTTCCAAATAGTATGACCAACCTTGTTTCTAGATCGCTCTATTCATTCTGCTTTGCAAATAACAGCGATTCTAGTACTGGCTATCGAGAGTTAATAATTATAATTTAATTCAAGTACTTATGTTGATATATTTGTTTTCCTATTTTATTAAATCCAAGTTTTAAGGGGAAAATAGAACATTTATTTATCTAAATTATTAAATAATTATTTATTAAAGAGTATTTCGTGTAATTTATTATATTATTATTATCTGTCTTTCTCTCTCTCTCTCTCTCTCTCTCTCTCTCTGTCTCTCTCCATACTACTATAGAGAAAAAGAGAGAGATAAAAATAATATGTATTTAATGATAGTGTATTCAGATTGATTTTATTCAGCAGACGTTACTAAAACGTACTTGATGTTAGCAAAAGTATGAGTCCGTATTTCATTTAGAAATCAAGTTACGCGATGTTTGTAATTATTCAAGGAACTCTTCACAAGAGACACCCGATGCCTATTGCATTATGCACCGGCTAGCGAATTCTCTGTGACTGCTTATCCGTTTAGTTTCTATCAGAGCATTCTGCCATTCTAAAAGAATGAATTTGCGATATCGTTCTTGTTTTTTCCAATTTCGCTGATTAGTCTTGTAATATGAACCACTTGTTAATATTTCAAATGCAACAAAGATAATCGATGCATTCTTAATGGATGTAACATATAAATTTTTAAATTAATGTGAAGTTTTTACTGTCTAAGGAAAGAATTTTATATATTGATTAATTTACAACTTAAGAATAACGTAAGTATTTATAAAATATTATAAGATAAACAGAAGAAAAAGAAAAGAAAAATAGGAAAAATTTTATCAAATAAAATTTTAAATTAAGCGAACTATAGAGTGGTACATATAAAGAATGTAGGCAGTTTCACAAGTGATAAAATTATATTAAATTGTGCTTTTTTTTTGGTCAAGACGTACCAACTTTGTTATAAATTTATACGTCTCGATATTTCGCAAAATTGATAATCGAGATATCTATCTAACCAGTGTTTTTGTTGTCATTATTTTTACCGCGATTCTCGGTTAATATTTTTTTGCTACATAACATCTTCTTTCATATAGCATCTGTCTTGAATTATGTTCTGCGTGAATCATGTTTTCTATTTGCGATTTTTCTTTAATGCATTCTAATGCGGACGAACTTGTTAGAATACTAGAAAGTTTATACTATCCCTCGCAATACCGCTCAGACGTCAGTGATTAACAACAAGTCATAAAGCTTCATTCCAATGAGATCACTGGACCTGACCGAGTAATCATTAATCAAGCGCGTGTTCATGTGACTCAGACCGATTAACGTACAATAACGAGACGTGGCTACAAAGTACAGTTGATCTGTCTAATATAGATTATAGTATAACAAATTCAAAGTGAAGAATGAATAAGTGCTTCTTGTACTACGTTACAAGTAAAAATTGCACATACACATGTGTATATCTTGATAGAATTATATTATATTGCACGCGGATGTTTTACAATGTATGATGGATTGCGATGTATGATGAATTCGTCGGCAGTATGTTAGATTCCGAAAGTTCTATTATACATTTAGATTTAATCTGTTACTTCGAAATTTTAATTAAACGTTCCACTCATTTTTCCATGTTAAATATTTTATTCAAATTTTATATATCTGTATGTATACGTATTATAACAAACATAAATACCAAAAAGATTGTATCAACTCTATAGTTGTGTCTCATAATTGTACATTCGTCTGAGTCTAACATGAACTATATTTAAATATAAATTATTAATTTTTATAAAATAATATTTAGTACTTTGCAAGGCAAGAAATATTATTAAAAATAATAATAACGAAATAATTTATGTGTCGTTTTAGTACCACTTTCTTATATAATTATAAAGTTTGTAAGTAAGACTATGAGATAGCATTGAAATTTATATCCTTTAAAGGCGTCAATTAAGTCCTCAATAAGTTCTAGGACAACAAATTCTAAAGAATCACCGGTGGAAATTTCGTTGAGACCTGTTAAAATTGTTGGGAAGTCTGGCAGAAAAAGTCGATCAATCGTAACGTACAGGTCCGAACGCAGCACGAGAGCTCCCAACGAATCTTTAGAATTCTTTTGTCGGCATGCTGAGAACCCAACAAGACGGGCTATCGAGTCGGCTTTGTGGGCCACAGAGAAAGACCGAAGATGGCAAGATGTGCAAAGAGGGGATAAAGAAAGTGCAGATAATACGAGCTGTAACGCGAGATGACGTGAGAACGTCTTCTCGAAAAAGAATACCAAAATGATCGAGAAGTATTCGTTCTCGGCTACCGCGAGCCTAAATTGTTAGTATCCTCGGTCCGTGTGATCGTTCTACTTACGTGTGGTTATTCCAAGGCAGTAAAAAAGTCTCGCACAATACTCACCTGAAATAAAAATAAATCATTGTTAGTGAGGAGAACAATTTAATTTCTTTATTATGCTTATTTTTTAACTTATTTCATTCTTGCCACGTAAAGTTTCTTTTGAAAGTATTGTATTCTTGAACAACAGATTTTTTCTTTCTCTAAAAATATTTACTTTCTAAAAATTAGTGATACTAATAGTTGTATCAGGATAAGATATTATATTATATTAAGAAATGAATAGTTGTCATATAATGGAATTAATAATATATCCGGAAGACTTACAGCGGTTTCACACGAGAGAAGCGAAAAATCTTTACGATCACGTATAAGAAGTATAAATCAATAATCAATGCCAAATTAATGAGGCATATTGATTTTTGTATTTATGCTAATTGCACCGGAAATGAACAACGTACAAGATATAAAAAATTCACTTGCGTAGTCTAAAAAATTAGTTAACATAATCTTAAAAAATTAGAACATATTTGTAAATTATCTTATTGTTAGTATTTATAGAATATTATTGAATAAAATTAATTTGTTTTTCTATGTTTCGATTTTCAAAGCTAGCATAATAATTATTAAATGTTGCATAATTTCATATAAAATCGATGGATTCATATAATTAGCGAGTCATTGGTTTCATTCTATTTTTTTTATGTTTAACCCATAAGAATCCTGAACAATATACTGAAATGATTTTTCATTGGACAGTTACCTTCAAAAGTCCAACACAAGTCTATGACGCTTAGTAAATATCTGCGACGCAAATCACGGTGCAAACATAACACGCTTCTAATCCTTGACTGCACTCGCGGAAGGAATTATAAGATCATTAAGATGGATAGTAGAAGTTACTAGTGACGCTAGAGGAGATCGACATGATGTCTAACTGATTTATTGATATAAATACAAGATAATGCAACGGCAAAGATTGAAACTCTTTGAAATCGGTACATTGCTAAATGTACATTCTGCAAATAACAACAAAAAATAATCTCTGTATGTATTCGTATCAATAGAATTAAGTTATATAACAGACGTAATCTGAGGAAAATAAAATTCATTGAAATTATACCAATTTCAATCTCCATATATTAAAAGAAAAATAATGATAAAGAAATATGGTATGTAAAAATTTCAAATACATTTTAAAATTTACAAATAAACAATTTTGTATTTTCTAGCTCGATTATATTAATATACATAGTTAACGTCAATCTCGTTTAACTTTTTTTTTTATGACGGTTACGATTTAGAAAGGAGTGAGAAGTTGTGAAGTAATTTTAATTAGCCAAGGTTGTCGATAGTCATTAAAGTTTATATTGAAAAGTATTCATAGAACACCATTCACTACAATATTATACAATATTAGATAGCATTATACATTATTAAATTCTAAAATTTATCCGATAAATTACAATTTAATTTTTATTTTGATGAGATGTTAAATAAAAATATTTGGGTTATGTTCAAAAAGATTATTTTTTATATTATTATTT
>VBVR01005547.1:0-11854 GCA_011638315.1 Tetramorium parvispinum
GTGACCTGAAGACGTATCTGCGTAGGATACGCGACACCCAGATGGTGCCGAACGCATCCAGGATAATGCGAATGGCCGCGGAAATCGCCGACGGCATGGCCTACCTGGAGTCGAAGAAATTCGTGCACCGCGATCTGGCCGCCCGCAATTGCATGGTGTCCAAGGACCTGGTCTGCAAGATCGGCGACTTTGGCATGGCGAGAGATATCTACGAGACCGATTACTACAAGATCGGCAAGAAGGGCCTATTGCCGATACGCTGGATGGCGCCGGAGAATCTCTCCGACGGCGTGTTCACGTCCGACTCGGACGTGTGGTCATTCGGCGTCGTGCTCTACGAGATCCTCACCCTTGCCGAGATACCGTATCAGGGTTTCTCGAACGAGGAAGTGCTACATCATGTGTTACGCAAAGGCGTGCTGAACATACCGCGGAACTGTCCCGAGACCATACAGAAGATCATGGAGAAATGCTTCAAGTGGCGACCCAGCGAGCGCCCGACCTTTATGGAGATCGTCTCCGAGTTGGAGCCGTTCCTCGGCCAAGACTTTTGCGAAAATTCGTTCTATCACTCCGAGGAGGGCAACGAGATACGTAGCCTCGGCATCAAGAAGGTCTATCACAATGCCGCGCCAATTCGATTTCACTGGGGCCATGAAACCGCGAGGTGGGTGAAGGACTTTGAAGACAACGTGACGTTGCTCGATCAGATGAAGGCAGGGACCAGCCGGGGACGAATCTTCAAGAACGGCTTCCAGCATTTCGGTAATGTAACGAACTTCGAGGACGTTCCGCTCGATCGATGAGATTAGTCGGTGTACCATTGAGCGACAAAACTCAACGGAACGAGGTGTAACTCACTGCTTGAAATCGTCTCTGATCTCAAAAGGAAGGACATGTAGATATTAACGTACAAACAATACTCAGGGCAATACGCGAGTGGTCCGACGTGGCCGTTGGACGAAAATATGTAAAAATGTTACCAAGTCACTCGCACGCTCGTTCGCTCACTTGCTCGCCCGCCCGATCGTTCGCTCGCTCGCTCGCTCGCTCGCGCGCGAACAAGTGTTTCATGTCCTTCTCTTGTTGCGGATCAATCAGATCTTGACGGTGGATAGCACGGCAGAGAAAAAAAACCTCGCTGCGCGCATCATTGCGACGGCGTATGGGAGAAAGATAGTGTTCGTAATAGAAGCTAAGCAGCCGAATAATTAGATAAATAAATGTAGGCGCGTAATATTTCTTAGTCGAAACCCGTGGCTTCATAGACCTGTGTTTCTTTTTCTTAAACACGCCCGAAGTTCTTTCTGCCATGTATCAACTATTCATTCCTCGTGGGATTACTTTTCTTTATCCTTCGCATGGACATGTAAGTTAGTTTTGAAGCAATTATTCCCGAATCTTGTCCAGCATTTAACGATGATCTCGAAAGTCACAAAAACATTCATCTCTACTTTATCGAAGGAAATTTTTTTCATACTTCAGATATTAGACATACCGATTAAGAGTAATTAAAATTTTCTTTTTGATGAACAGAAAACTTAGCCAACATTTGCATCTGCCTTTGTTAGTTGATTAACGTAAAGAAAAATTTCAAACAAAAGTGTATTGCAGATCGCATGATATTAATCATGTGATGATGTTGTTAGTCTTTTTGGGAGACGCTCTCATTTTTTGTCATTTCGAATTCGGGAAATATTGTTTCAGGACGAAATGGACACACACACACACACACACACGCACACACACACACACACACACACACACACACACACACACACAGCGGAAGAATGATTTCTATAAACCAGAGTTCCTTGTCACACGCGTATGTACACTTGTAGCACGATATGTTACAGCGTAATCTCAAGGTTGTAAATAGTTAACTCAAACTCGCAGTTCGTATGTGGTAAGTTAAAATAGAACTGGATGCAATATACGCCGCGCATGGTCTTGTAATACATAATAATTTATATCGAGAGAAAAAGTTAGATGAGTGAGTAAGAAAGAGAGAATGTATGTATTTAAAAAAAGACAAACTTCACCCTCGCATGTAAATAAAGTCACAAGTCTCTTCCTCAAGAGTTGCGGGTACCTCGTAGGTAAATTATTGCAATAAGAGCGTGTCTACAATCCACGATCCACAATCTTCACAATAAAATTAGCGTGACGGATAAGAAAGGAAGGGAGAGAGGGAGGAAGACTAACGGGTGCAAATTAGGGGCCTACCAGCCTGATCACGTTTCAGTTTTTCCTGCACAGCACAATATCGTAGATCTCGACATTTTAGCCTTGGATTTTATAGATACGGAATCGGGTGACGTAAACAATCAGTAGGTAGTAACGACAAATTAAAGTAGGTGATATATAAACGCAATACATTGAGATCTCTGGAACGGGTCTTGTCGATTGCCGAGATATTTTTATCTTACACTTTTCTGAATTTTTCCATTTCTGTATTTTTCCTGTTCATCATAAGTCAGTATTACTACTCCAACGTAAAACGCTTTGTATCCGATCGCACTCTTGTTTGCTCTTGTTTCAATTTGAATCTCCTCACAGTTTCATACCTTGAAACGCGAACGATTCGATCAGCATTTTGAGTAGAGATCAGTTAACCCTACGGAATAATTTGCTCATTTTCGTAAAGCCTGACTAGAGACTCGACAAACACATTTCTCGTTAATCTCTGTAAAAATGGTGAGTCAAAAATAATACACAATTTGCAAGTTTTTATTAAGCAAAGTAAATAAATAATACAATTTGAAACCTCAAATCAAATTTACTTGAGCATTTCAACAACCAAAAAAAAATAATTCTTATATACGTGGAATCCTTTAAATCCTAGAGGATTTTACTCTTATTTTACCTTATATTATCTCAAGAGAATTCCTCTGAAATCAAGAGAAAAATACTATACTTAAATACAAGAGTACTTAAGATAGAAAAAAGTATTTTTCACTTTATCGAAAGAGAAATGTGTTTGCTGTAAAACAGTGACCTTAAAATATGAGATTATAGGAAAAATCAGTTTAAATGTAAAATACTTTTTTTTGGGTGAATCTTTAAAGAAGATACGTAAAACATTTTCCACTCTACGAAAAGCAATTAAAATAGTTAAAAGAAGTTTAATAAAATTAATACTTATACTGTACATTACTCTGTATTTAGACAATCTCAATTTTCTTTCTGCCTCATAGTACAAATATTTTCAACCGCTTCGTGACGCAAGATTCGTTCCAGTTCGACAGAATCTATCCAAATATTTCTGGAGATTTCAGAGGGAAAGAGAGCGTGTCACATGTATAGGAATAATAGAGAAGTGCTTTTGACAAAAGAAAGTATAACACTGAATTTTTTTAAGATATATATCGTATTCGCGTTGTCAGGTGATTGTATAGAGTATAAAAGTTATCATCTCGTTATATCCCGACAAGGGAGCAACCAATCTTTCGGTATTTAATAGTAATGGAAAACGTGTCGCAGAATAACGAGAGAGTTACGGACGAGCGTGTGTACACGTAATTTAGAAAAATCGGTTGAAAGATTACGTCTCAATAAAAAAAGTCATTATTGAAAAGAGAAAGAATTAAAAAAAAAAAGAGCATGTGTATCGGGAGCATTGATTGACGAAAGTGCTAAATGTAAATTCAAAATATTTTGCTAAAATAAAATTCTCGACGCGTTCTTCGGAAGATCGAGGATAGAGACGTGATCGGTCTAGGTGTCGATAATTGTGACTGGAGTTCGGTAATCAGAGGCGGATTGTACGTTTGCGAAACTTGGAAGAGTCTCGAAATTCTGGAAACTCCGCGGAACGGACTTTCTCGGATTGAGTTCGCAAATAGGCTTTCTAACTTGTTTCAGTACCTCTTTGTCCGAGTAATAATGGGTCGCGCGCAGCAAGGACCGAGTGTACCGAGTAATTAGTAATAACGACTGGCTTAATTGCGACGCGCACCGTGGCGGAGCAAACTCGAATCGGTTTCCTCCCTGAGCAATCTCGAACTCTAAATTTCAGATTACGGTTTCTCCGAAAGTCCAGACATTAATGTCGCGCGCGTGATATATATTAGCTGAATCTCTTTGTCCGATGCGACAGGCAAACCGGCTTTTAGTAGAGAGACGAGTCGTGTACGGTGCGTAGAGCCCGATTTTATGCCGTACTCTGCTTGCTCGGTTAACTCTTTCATATTAAAAAAGGAACGCGTGGTAAGCGTTTTTTATAATGATATAGTAAAATTGAGAACCATATAAAATCACACATAAACTCGCGTTTCTGACTCGCAAAATGTTTCCGAGGCGCGTACGCGGGCGAGATAAGCGCGCAAATAGGAACGAATGGTTCTTGTAATTCGGAGCGAAGCTCGCGCGGCTTTCCGCAAGGATGATAATGTTTGCTAGAGTGAAAACGTAACGTACGCTATATGCGCTTATCGTCGCATTCGTACTCCAAAGAATTAATTAATGTTCGGCGGAGTTGCAAACCCGAACACGGTTTCGCTATTCGGAAAATCTGGAATGGCTCGAATTACCGGAACCGGCGTTACCGTTTACGCGCTCGCCTCTGCGTACGCGCGTTTCCGAGCGCGCGCGTATTATAGATATATCGCAATACGTTTATACATACATATACTATATAATCTCTATTTTTTCGATTTCGCTGCATTCGCATCAGGAGAGAAAGCCGGCTGGCATTTCACTATAGCAATACGATTAGCATTCTCGCTACAATAATGCTTTTACCGCGCATAACGAGAATAATACGCAGGTACCGTTGACGACGTTAATAAAGTTTAGACGACTGTACAGTTTAAGGAAGTTGGAATGGCTCTCAATGTTCATCTCGAGGTTTCATCCGAAGTTTCATCCGGATCCCCCCGAAGAAACGCCGGTACGACGCGTTTCTCACATCATTTAGATATATAAAACGAATAATCATCCTCTCGCATTTCTCGATACGAAAGAATTATTTATGCTATATGTATGCCATTTTAAATACTTAAGAGACATTAACATTTTATCGATATGCCCTTGTAACATTATAATCCTCAGCGCCGCTATAAAAGTAATATATATATATATACATATATATATAGATATAGACATATATATTTATTCCTATTAGAGATTATATTTTATATCATATTGTACGCTCTTAGCACTTAGATTCACTTTTCCCTCGAGATAGCCAAACGCGTCGTACTGCGTTGTAACGTATATACACTCCTAACACATCGACTGCTTTCACCACAAAGCTCTCACTACCGAAGGCGCACCATAATTATCAGGGTCTTAGGAAATAGGATATCACTGCATCATGTTTCAGCCTCGTTTCCGCAGAGAAAAAGCAACCGTTTCCTCGTCGCGTCATGAATATTAGAGGAGCAATATTAGAGGAACGCAAACGTTAGTTTCGTAGTTGGTTTTTTTTTCTTTTTGATCACTGATCTTTTTACCGTATGCGCTCCGATAAGATTGATTCCAGTCGAGATATATTTCAACGGTCGAAAAGGAGCTACTTAAATCACTCTGAAGTCTCACGAAACCCATTTTATATCGAATATCGGATTCCCGGGGAGAGCGAGGGCCGCGCTGACCTGGATAAATAATAGCTCGAGGTTTATTGTTCGCGCTTGCGGGAATATATGTAATCGCGCCGTATTGCTGAGCAAGGCAGACAGCAATATGAGGCTCGGATGAAAAATTACGTGCAAATGTAATTACTGGAGTTGCTGCATGTGCGTCACTCAGATAAGTAACTCGCATAAGGTTTCTTTCAAAAGTATTTTTTTCGCGTACCCAGATGGACTCTGTTTATACGAGTGTTTTGTTACTCGCTCGCCCGGAAATTCTGAATCGTTAGAAAAGGGAGTATCGATCCTCTCCGAAGGAGGAGGGAGTGCGTCGGGTGAGGTCAGAGTTCTTCTCGAATGAATCCCTCTCCCGAGTGGTGCATTTTTTTTCAGGAGCAAAAACCGATAACTGAGTACTTATTAGAAAAAAACTCAATGCATTTCGCAATCGCTGTATTATTTATATTCGTAGGATTGTCCGTTAAGCACAGATATTTATTGAACTTGTACATCTCGCGGCATAGAATTGCCTCGTTTTTCTCGTTTAATCACAGAACCGATCGATCACCACGAAAATCACGAAGGCCGAGCTGGTTGGCGACGCGTGTCAAATGAAGAGAAAGGAAGAAGAAGAAAAAAAAAGAAATGTTTGACATTTCTTTTTTTTCTTCTTCCTTTCTCTTCGTTGATAATAAAAACGTCGATCGTATGAATCATCGGGCGCGACAATTCAAGGATTCGCGTCGAGTCAGCACACCTGCTCATCGTTACAACCATTTGTTCCCGCAAAGATAGGCAAATCACGTGCATACACCTAGTCAGTCTCGTAGAACGCGATTAATCACGTTGTACATGCGTCATCCTAATTTTCACAATCACAGCTGAACGCTCCGAGTCACTCCGTGCGGTTGCATTCGCACGCGTCCATGATCGAGCCATTGTGTCGAGGAACAAAACGAGGAAACGATCGCTGAGCTGGGAATATGAATTATTTGCTTAATGACGAGTTTCCAAGAACTGCGGATAATTCAGTAACTTTACTCTTTTGCGCTAATCGCGGGCGATCCAATTAAATGGACACGCATTATAACCGGCATATAATTTCAGCAATTTAATCGAGAATGTCAAACCTAATGGCCGCTTCTATCCTAGTTGCGCACGAAACATATTTATTTATTCAGACGCACATTTTTCCGACTTCATGCTCCGTTTCACCGATGTTGAGTAAAATCATTCGGTTCCGATCCCGGCTAGTCGAAGTCTAGTAATAAAGCGAGATATTTATTCGTGCGCGGACCCCGCCATTTGGCGAAGCCAAATATATTTCAAGAACCACAAACTCCCAAGCAATTGCGTGAACGCCACGGACGTATCGCCGCTTCTTATCCTGGTGTCACAAAAAACTGTTGCGTAGGATAAAATACTCGGAAATATATCTTTTTTTTTTCTCTTTTTTTCAGTTAACCGTAGAAAGTCGCACAGTTACGAGATTACGCGTAGAATAGAACACTTCTTGCGCCTCTTTTCACTCATCATCACTCATTGTCAGTAACAACCCTCAGTAGCCCCCGGAAAGGAGCAGCGCGATATCGTTGTGGCCTATATATTTTCTATGTTATGTAAAAAGAAGAAAGAACGAGAAGGAACATAAATAAACTTGAGCTCCTTACCACCGTAATGCAAGCCTGTACATAGAAGAAGGTAGGAACGTTAGACGAATAGATAGTCGATTAGACGAGTGTAAAGAAGTAACTACGTACTTGCTAGACCATTTATAGTGTATATTACCTCTCGCGAGGTAAGATACGGAGGGCGGAAAAGGTCGACTCTTTGCGGGTTTCCTCGAGATTTGCGCGGATATCGAGAGCGGTCGCGTCGACAACGAGAAGTCCGAGAGGAGGATTTCCGGACGAAAGTGGAGGAGCATTTTCGTTCGTTTCGTCTCGTCGATTCACGTTTCTCTTTCCCCGATAAGATAGCGCCATGACTGGAACACAGGCATACGCTCGGCCGCCACGCGGCCGTCGTATTTGTCTAGAGATTTGGCGGCATTTCAGGGGAGACCTTTAGTTAGAGAATTAACAACCGATTAATATATTGCATACCTATAATTGACTACGTGTCTCGAATGGTCCAATCACGACTAACACTATTGATATAATATATTAACGGTGCGCCTGTACCCCTGTATTAGCGTATACTTGCATTGTATACACACGCGTCGTGTGAGTCTGCGTATGAGCATCCAACCTGTATAATTGTCGCGTAAGAGACATTGTCTTAACTTTAAGTATACATCAGGAACTCCCCTGGATCGCGTAAGATTTGTAATTTAAGGAGTATTTATTGAGAACTCTTCACACTCTCGTAGCCCCGTCGCGGCGTATCGCGCCCTCGTCACTTGTACAGCACTTCAATTAATTAGTTAATTAATCATATGTAATTAGGTATGTATGATTAACGATAGCTCTTTAAGCTCAATCGATTGCGTTATTAATCGGAGCGAAGCACGGAGCAACGTTCTCCAGTCCGTTTTTTCGTTAATGTTATCTGCTTCGGGAAATGTACGGCGTGCACGACGCGGTGTAATTTCAACAACGCCATGACGTAAGGATAAAGCCCCGTAGCTGCAACAAACTATGCGTGTATATTTAAAGCAAAAGATTCACTAATTTATTTTCATAGCATTGTCGTTACCTTGTATTTTATTCTCCACGAGATCGGTTTTGTCCAACGACATATATACAAACTGCCATTAATTTTAAGTTTTCCGAGAGCCTCGGTGAATGTGCAGTATTGATAATTCATAAACAAGTGATGCAGAATATTGTACATTAATATAATATTCTCCACATTGTAGATTTTTGTATATGTTTCAAGTTCACGTGAAAATTAAGTTTGAAGAAATCGATGCTCTTTCATCACGTTTTCTCTACTTTTCTTTCTTTTTTCTTTACAGTATTGCATATTTGCTAAATTCTTGTGTACATTCTCTCGTATGGTCTCATTTTCAGAAACTAGTAGTATTGATTATGCATTTATAATAGAACAATTGACAAAGACAGAATGCTCTTACTGTAATAATAGCGAAAAGGGCACTGACTGAAATGAACAATTACATTCAATTTTACAACTCGACTTGAATCGCGGCTCCATTTTCTATAAATAGAATGCTCGATTTACGTATATGTGTCGTTGGTTCCGCTCGTATCGAGCGTACGTTTAACTCTTGTCATGGCACGTCTGAATTTCTCGAATGGCGTAATTTCAACGAACATTAACATCCAGAATGGTTTGCCAGAATTCAAACCGCTATTTCCGACGAGTTCGATTTTCTCCGCAATTGAACAGGATAACGGGGTAACTCGTACGCGAATACGCGAATTGTCGCGTTTCTATTGTCGTTGAATTGCGGATATTGCTACCATTACATGCCATTGAATATCAAATCAATCAGATTGATGTATTTTATATGTAATTCTCAAAAATAATCACAAAAAGGGAAATAACAAACGTACATTCGGAACTGTGCAGTTAATTACTCATACAATTGGTCTTTTAAATATTCAATATATTTCTTTAAATAAACTTCAAAGAAACAATCAAACTTTTTGATTAGTTTTGACATTTTCGCTGAATATGTTCAATGGTTCAATGTTTAATTTAATTTAAACGTTCTATTCAACCTGATTGAACGATTTTGAATAAAGTTAAGTTTTAGAAGAAATAATGTTTATGTTTACCGTCAATGTTACACATAGTGTGTAACAAGCAGAATCTGTCGGAATTAGATCGGCTGGAATTCTTTGGTCGCTACAAACTACGAGAAAAAAAAGAGACTGCGCTAATTGGAAAGTCCGAAATAGTTCCGATTAATTACAATTCTAGTTGCAGTACTGACCGCACGACCACATGTGCACACCATGTACCTAATTTATACGTGCATGAGAACTCCAATGGACTGATACTGAAGACTTTAGCTTTAAATTAGCCGTCGCCACCGTCGTTTTCGATGGTTTCTTTCCTTTCCTTCCTCGCATCGGTCACATCGCCTGCTCACGAAACGCGCAAGAAAAAAAAATCGATATATACAGGTCCTAACTGAATGACATACGTAAATATCGTACAAGATGAATCACCTAACGTCACGATAATAAGATTTATAATACTTACTGCGATCCGAAAACCTGATAAATCGTTACACGATTTTGTGAGGCACTTAATATACATATTTCTTATTGTTAGTTCCCAAATTATCCAAATTGATAATTAATTTTTTTTGTAACTTTAATTGATTTTAAAAAATATTAATTTAAATTGATTTAAATTTTCGCTATTAAATTTTCAATGCTTAAATTGTTAAAAAAGAGTCGAAAAGCATCTAATAACTATTAATATTTTCTAGGACACTGTGAAAAACTCACTGCTCATGAAAGCTCATAATATATACTCTGCGAATTTCTTCGAATTAATTCTCTGTTGTTATTTCTTTTACTAATGAAGTTACGCAATCTAATAATTGTTAGAAAAATATTCCACACGATGTATACGCATATTAGTTTTTTCTTAAAACGTATATGATGGCTTTAAGAATGTGGCTTTCATGAAAGAGAAAAAGAGAATGTGTGTGCGTGTGTGTGTGTATGTGTGTGTTTGTGAGAGACAGAGAGAAATGTTAATTTTAAATAAAATTATCTATAGATTTGTAAAATTCGAGGACGAAAGGGACTGTAAATTGTGTATTTGAATAAGTTTATTTCGCTAATTGAATTATTAATTCGACTTGACCCGCGAATCTAGTTCTAAGCTGTAAAAAGAAAATTAATTTTACGATCGCCAGATACTACTCGTGCTCGAAGGCATTTGAATTATTAAAATATCTTAAAATATAGGATCATTTCTCCTGCGTATTGTAATATTTTTTTTTATGTTGTAATACTTCTGTCGCGCGTCTGTATGCACAATCGGTGATCTCGTCGCAAAAGTAAGTATCTATTTTTATTTGGACAATTCCTCATAATTATGTATCCGTATAAAGTTCCCGACGAATAAGAGGAGTTGTTTAACTTGTTGCAAAAGAATATTCGAAGACGCGGCACGTGTCGTGACCAGACAGAAAAAACATTTCGTATTTTAAAGAGGGAAAAACTACGCAGCTTTACAATTTTTAAATCGAGTAACGACTCGTATAAGCAGTTGCGAATTGATTTACGAACCTGTCCAATTTCTCGATTGACTTTACGGGTTTGAAATTTACGATGATTTCGTGTCTGCACCAAGTGTTGAGACAAAGATTTACGAACGAATCTCGACGGAAACGAAGGCGACCGCGGTTTCGAAAGAAGGAAAAATTGATGTAAAACGCACCAAGCTTTCGTCCTTGTAATTTCTCGCGTGAATTATTTATTAAGATTCACACGCAATTGCGTGCCCGTGTGTATACATTTCCTCACTCCTCATCATACAATTCCCGTGCCCATAATTCATGCTGTTTGGAATACGATTAAATTTTTTTTTTTTATATATTTCATCGTACCGAGCGTGGAATTTTCTGCGTTACTTTTTTTTTAAATACTTAAAAACTGACAAATTAGCGATGTTTGAGATACTTTATCAATTCGTAATGCACTGTTACAGAGAGTGGCAAGTTAAGAAGTAACGAAATAGTGACATAAGTCTGTAAAATATACCGCTATTATCGCAAACATTCTTCGATAATTAAATACGTTATTCTCGAAGTATAACCCTTACATAATATATAAATATAAATATAAACATATTGCATTTACGTGGCAGCCCTTCGTGGTTTTCCGGTATACGCGTGCTAATTGCTCGGATTGTCAATGAGATTGGCAATCTTTCGCGTGAACGGTGAAATAAAATAAAACGTCGACTCGGCAAGAACGCAATTATTCGAGGCACTCGATTTCCGCGACGAGGAGAGCCAAGATGGTGGCCTGCGCTGTGGAGAGAAAGATTTATTCCTAATAAATAAATAAATATAAATGAGTAAAAAGTAAAAATTTTTTTAAAAACAAAAGGAAGGAAATGAAAATCCTGCCATAACCGCGTCTTCCACGAGAGAGACTATGAACATTATCCTAAAGTAGTAGTGTAACATTTACGTATCTATAATCCGTAAGTTAAATTATTCGCACTATCCTGTTTAAGGCGCGTACAATGTACCGAGATTATTATCGACGACATGTACGAGGGTGTGTGCCGAGTGAAAGCGTGTGTGTCGTTTCGCGTATGTCGAAATTTCATTCGCTCGCTTTCAT
>VBVR01005548.1:0-11822 GCA_011638315.1 Tetramorium parvispinum
CGTCTGCCCTCTCCCCTGGAGGGCGCGCGACGCCCCCGCGGAGAGACCGTCAGGGCCCGCGCCGTTATCTCGCCGCCACCGCCGCCGCCGCCGTCGCGCGATCGGACCTAACCCCATCCGTCGCGAGTCAACTAGAGCCGCCCGCCCGCCGTGGCGCGCGTCGGTTCACTCTCCGCGCCCTCCGCTGCCAAAACGCCGCGGACACCTGTCATCGGCCTCTCTCCTCGCGTTTCTTCCTCCCGAGGAAGTGTCCCTCGGTACGCTACATGCATTCCCGCTCCTTCGCGGGAAATATACGCGAGGGAAAAAAAAAAGAAGTTGAAATTTTTTTTGTGCGATTTATAAATCGGAATAGGCTATTGCACGCAATTATATATGTATATTTTTGCAATTAATTATGTATTACAGAGATTTGACGAACGAAGAGGTAAAAATGCGGACTTGTTTGTTACGTTACGGCATATCCTTGCTTACAATTGGTCTTTTTTTCCTCTGGATGATGAATTACGTTATGAGTAAGCTTCGTTGTCGTGAGGAATTTCCGAGCTGTTAACTTTATTATGATGAAAAAAAAATGTGGGATCAGAGAGGTTTAGCCTGCTCGTGTCGTAACAGAGTTAGGTTGCAGGCATCTCAAATGATTTTTGAGCCAAACCCGTTCATCATATCCCATTTGATACCTGTATTGAGAAGGATCGCCTTTTGCCTTGTCCGAGCTACTTTTAAATCCCAGTAGACGATTTTTGCACACGAGAAAGTCGCTCAATTTCGCGGCCATCTAGGGATTGTATCTCGTACTATCAATATAAGCATGAATAAAATTTGATTTCTAACAAAAGCAAATGCAAAACTGCAAGCTTAATTTTTATAAAGTGAAAAAAATAGATATTCATAAATTATTTCATGATTTTATTTTTTATTTTATGATTTGTATTTATAATTATAGTTGTTAATTATACGTGATTATTTTTTCTTGTTTGTTTTAAAATACATTTTATTAAAATCCAAATGTATAATAAATTGCAAAAAGTAAATTTAATTATTACGTTTAACGAAAAGTTGCGTTTTAAAATAAATTTAATTGTTGCAATTAAATGGTGCGTTTAACTTGTTAATATACATGTAATACTGCAAATGGCATAAAAATTATTGGAGAAAATTACGATAAAAAAAACACTGCTTGCATTGGTTTTTTTTATTGTAATTTTGTCTTAACATAAATTTACATACCAATGAACTTTATGTATTATATAATATTTTATTTTATTCTAATATTTTAATGTTCAGAATTTATAATTAATAACTTTCACATCTTATTTTTCCAGAACCAACGCAAATTTACCGGTTCCTCCGCACAAGAAACCAAATTTCGGTGAGTAGACAGTATCTTCTTTCAGTCCTTAGCTTGCATAATTTTAATTCATATTATCATTATATTCTTGCGTTGCCCTCAAAGCGTTAATTATATTTTGTTTTTATTGTCTAAATGTTCGTGTACAATTTCGAAAATATGGTGTATCAATAGTTTCTAATGTAACGAGAGATATACGAAAGTAAATAGTCATAACAATACAAGCGTTTGATGAAGGTAAGTTATGTTCCTTTGATTCACAATCAGTTAGAAATATTGCCTTGATCGTGGTTTATTTTTTTCATTTGCTTTTTAAAATGCCTATGTAAAATTTGTATGATATGGTAGGTATAAAATTTTAATATAAGTTTTAATATTCAAATTATTTAAAAACTATTAGTTACTTATTTTCCATAGTCGATGGATGTATACTAAAATTCAATGTTTGTTTTTAGCCAATATTTCTATATAGAAACTTAACGTATATGCGGCAACGTATGTCCAGAAGTCACAAGTCACGGCGAGGGTTTAAGGTCGACACAATTCTGGACAAATTAATAGCAAAAAAGAAGCACGAACAGAATCTCGGTGTTCGTGGATACATGACTCTTACGTTTTTAGGATTTTATGATAAGAGAGGTACGTCTCAATTACACTTAATAATTTCTTTTCTTACGTATACCTAAAACTATTTTGATTATATTTGGCGAGATGTCTTGTGTAATAATATTGTACTTAAAATTGTGTACGTATAATTGTAGTTGAAGTATCGCAGGATCCTGTCAAAGTGGAAACATTGTTGTTGAAAATCTGCCACAAGAAAAGGAAAGACGTTAGCTCGCCTATCATGCAAGTAAGTTTGGTATCTGGATTAAAAAAAATGTATAGTAAAAAGGACTACTCTAGTCCCGGTTTTCTAACAGATCGACTCTCGATTAAGATATGGCGTTTGTTTAGGTTTCAGTCGGTACGAGCGAGGTCCCAATCAATCCTTCCGAAAGTCAGCCTCCGCCGAAGGCACCCACGATTTCCATACCCAATGAATCCTTCAGCTTAAATAATAATGGACATATAGCGAAGACTTATATGCTTTTGCTCAGGGTTTACTGCATGTCTAACAATGGCTGCCTTATAACTAACTGTGATTTAGAAGGTAAGGATAAGAATTAGAATAATCAACGGTGATATGTATTACAAACTGTATCTTCTTGCAGAACCAGCTCAAAAGCGTCGTAAATCGTCCCTGGGCGCGATAAAGGTCAATGGCGAAGAGCTGAAACAGTATGGTTCGGAGCTTACTGTGTACGACAAGCACAATCGTTGCCTATTAACGGACGGCGAGTATGAGTTAGGTTTGCAGGAAGTACAGACCAATGTTAGGTCCAGTCCTAAGAAGCACAGTTCTTGGGAAACTGTGGCTGACATCAAAGACTGCGAACCGTTCAACATGTTCCGGCAAGGACCGACATTAAAATTCCGGCTCAGTTGGACGATGGAACCAAGCAACGGTCTGGTGGATAGACCGTCGCCGATACCTCCAATACCGAGCGGTGACAATAAAGAGAATCGATCGGCCAACGGTCAGTTCTCGTAGTTGTTGTATGCGAATGTGACTGCTACGATGTATGTCCCACAGTATTACACGAAAACATCAATTTAAACGTTCACCAATGTCTTTTCAGCTGGTTTCGAACGTTCCTCTTCCGTAAATCACAATAATAATAGCACAAATAATAATAATAACGCGACACTGCCAACGCCTAGTCCGCTAACACCCTCGTCGAGAATGAGCATCTCCAACGAAAAGGTGGATGCTAACGGAACTCAGCAGATAGTATATCAATTTTTGTACAACAATAACAGTCGGCAGCAGACGGAGGCCTGCGAAGACCTACACTGCCCCTGGTGCTCGTTGGACTGCGGCAAACTGTACTCGCTTTTAAAGCACCTGAAGTTGTGTCATTCACGATTCACATTCACATACGTGGTAAGCATAATCATATATTTAAAGAGAAAGGCAATTGATTTGATAAAATTAATAAAAGACCTATTCTCCATGCTGTGATGCTAACTGATTGTAAATGCTTCTCTCTTCCAGCCAATTCCACAAGGTGCCCGAATTGACGTAGCAATAAACGAATGCTATGATGGTTCGTATGCAGGTAGTCCTCACGAATTAATTTCACAACCGTCTAGTGTACCTTTTTCAAGGACAGGACCAACCAGACGTACGAGCGTGACGAATATCCTGGTGTGCCGTCCGAAGAGAACGAAACCAAGTCTGTCCGAGTTCCTGGAACTTGATGAGAATGAGTTTGAAAGTCAGAGGCCTTATATCACCGGCCACAACAGGTAAGCGTTATGGTATTAGCAATTAAATGGTACGATTGCAATATAAATAATCTTTTACATTTACATTATAAACTGAACACGCGTACGCCCTTTAGACTGTATCATCACACCGTGACCTGCCTGCCTATATACCCCAAAGAGATGGATATCGATTCCGAAGGTGAGAACGATCCTAAGTGGCTGCAAACAAAGACGATGATGATGATTGATGATTTTACGGATGTGAATGAGGGCGAGAAGGAGCTGATGAAGATGTGGAACCTGCATGTGATGAAGCACGGATACGTGGGAGACTGCCAGATACCACTAGCTTGCCAAATGTTCTTAGAGAATAAGGGGAAAGAGTTGCTCATGAAGAACCTCTATCGCAACTTCGTATTGCACATGTGCAGTCTGTTTGATTTTGGGTTAATCAGTCCGGTGATATTATACCAGACTATACAGAAGCTGCAAGAGATCATGAAGGAAGGCGGCGAGGACGGGGACGTGCGTAAGGTGTTGCAGAAATCACACGAGGCTCAGGTGGAACATTGGGGGGTTACGAGTGCGCATGCACAGCTGATGCACGACGCGTCCAAAGCCGGCGGTGTAACGGGCGGTGCTAAGATCAACTTTGGCAATGACGGTTCGAGCTCGTCGTCGAACGCCAGGCGAAAGACGACCACCGCCTCCATGCCGTTGGGCTCGCCCAACGCGCAGAGCGTCAAGAGTACGATGCACAACAATATGCACGTCAATACGTAAGCATACGTAGAATCCAATATGAAATGACGTGTGTCGTTATCACCGTCGTCGAGGAGCAAGACTGTCATTCACAATAGTTCGATGCGAAATTCCGCTGTCGATGCGAAATTCCGCTGTCGATGCGAGTTGTTCCGCCCTTTCATCGTTTCTTCGGCGGTATAATCTCCAACGCGGAGCATCGCGAGCAAGAATGGTGTATCCAAACAGAAGGTACAAGCACACACCGTCGAGCAGGCGCTCGAACGATCTATCGGCAAAAGTACAAACTCTGTAGTGCAAGTGACGAAAATGCAACAGCGCGACGCGATCCCGTTGCGCCGATTGTTGTCAACACAAGCCAGCGAGAGCGCGAGTACCACCGACATGAAAATTGGTCCTGGACGCGATACTGGCGACAAACAACAATAATGTCGCATCCGCTAGCCAGAAACCGTCCTCGAACGGAGGTAGCTTCCAGTAGCTACTTATCAGTAGTAGTAAGATCGATTTCGCGCGTTTTTAATGCAAATTGCATCTTCTTTTTTGTACAGTATTTGTTGCAAGTAATATAGATGATTATGCAATTGACATTATTAAATAAATCGAATAATTATTGTTTTAGCTGTTAGAACGATTTCTGAGATTTAATTTAAAGCTTATGCAAATATTATTACGAATTGAAATGAGAGATAATAAGGAAGAGGATGTCTGGCGAACGAGTTTATTCTGCTCGCCTCTGTGTCGATGACGATTCCAATCGCGAACAATAAAGTACGATGCTTGCAAGCATGCGAATTTTATCATTCTTATTCTTTAAATCTTTTTTATTTCTAGTCAGTGGCGTTTTTATTGTTTCACCTATTTTTTTTTTAAGCTTTTAATTACGTAACATTTCCGATGAATTCTGGTATATCTGCACAACTGATCTGTGAGACTCACAGCGTGATCCAGAAGCAGCTATTCCAGAAGTAACGTTTTTAAATTATTTTGTCACGCGCAATTTTGTATTACAACAGAGAAAAAAGAATAAACGATCTCAGGATTTAAAAATTAATTTCTGGAAATATAACTTTGGTACAATTAAAGCGTGAAAAAGAATTTCTGCGTTCAGCTTGCGACGCAATTCGCGATCACGAAACGTGTTTTTACATTTGATAGATTATTCTTTTATACAGCGAAGCGCGTACTCTCTACAACCGTAGCCGCGCTTTATAAACTTTTTATCGCCCTGAATTTAATCATTTTTTAGAAATACGCTGAATAATGAAAAACTGCTGCGTATAACTGATTACAATTTCTGAGATTTCAAGCGTGTGCATGCGTATACATATAAAATTATTATAATTATGTGCAATAATTACTGTGTTAAATTATTGTATATAATATTTAATAATTTTATATGTACACATTATGCATACAGATATACATATATACATAAAAAAAAGTATAAGAAAATCTGTGAGGCTGTAAATTATACTTTACATTTTCTACATCGAGATGGATCGGTAGAGTGAAAGTGCCTTTTACCAAACCAATCGCAGGCCTGAATTCGCAGAACGATGGTCGACGATTTTTACGAAATATTGAATATTATTATTCATTGTTATTCCTAATATTTGTGAAATCATTATACTCGGTTCGAATTAATGAGATTAATCATTCTCACACTCGACTTGTTCTTTGACGATCGTCGTTCTTTTGCGAGCGATTCAGACCTCTAGTATATCATATTAGAAATGTTATGAATTTGCGTGTAACATATACAACTTCTACTGCCGTGGTCGTTCGAAGAAGCGCTTACATTCCTTTATACATACTGTCTTCTTTATAATATAGGTAGTCTAATAAAATTTTTTAATCTTAGGACGTGCTGCCGGAGCATTTAAGTTCAACGGAATTATCGTTCTCTTCGAGCGACTTCTAATTCACTGTCCAATAATATTATCCATGGTAGGTTGTAAATAGGAAATTAAATGATGAAATAAATATGTGGACGTGAGAAATATATATTATGTAGCTGTCATTTTTATCACAATCCGAGTATTTTCGCTTTTCCTTTTATTAATCCTTTAAATTATCGTTTCTTACTCATTACGTGAATCTAAAGTTATATAACAGATTTTTAGATTTCTTGGCTTATACTGAATCTTGTTTAGAAATTTTTTACTAATTTTTACTAATTTTATTGTTTCATAAATCAAATGTCCACGATATAATCTTGTTTTAAAGAACTGATTTTTACAACTTATATTAATTATGATACTATATTTCGTCAGTATATGTATATCTCTCGAAGTCTTTATTCAAATTTTTTAATACTACTTTAAGCTCTCTTTCTCCTAATATTTTATAATTACGATAATATGTATTATCGTAATGTATTATTTGCGTACCTAATTAAATAACTATTCGTTATGTACATACAACAGATCTCGCATTGTTTTGTATCTTCATTAGAACCAAATGTTTGATTCTATCATATTTAAAGTAGCGTGGAAAATCTATATTTATGTAATCTACAGACCAATTCATCTTATACTTTTCGACCCAGCGTAAAAATTCTTCGTACATTGGGGCAATGGTGTCCAAGTCGGTGACAGTGAAGACGTATCTTTTCTCGAGAGCGATATAAATAGTTTTTTTCTTTTTCGTGTGCAAAAGTTTCGTCAATGTGCGGACAAACCCCTCCGTGATTTTGTCATCGTAGATCACTATAAACTCAAAAAGAAAAACAATACGGTCAAATTTATCTATTTTATACTTGTTAAAATATAAAATTATTAAGTTTACCGTCCGCAGCCAATACAACATTTGCGCTTTGCAATCTCTTCTCCAATTTTTTCGACCATTCTAAGTTTAAAAAATTTACTTCTTCGATATGATAATTCGATTTAACGTACATATGATTCCTCAGAAAATTCCGTTTGATTAGATTCAATATATCACCCACGTTGATGTCTGGAATATTTGGAATAAATAAGATTGAAGTTTTCGACAGTTGTTTTGAGTATTTGCATTACCGGTGCAAATGACTTCCTTAGCCAGGTAACTCGCAACAATACTGGTCAAGCCGACTCCAGATCCCAGTTCTAGAATTATTTGATTTCTAAACGAGTCTGGATGCGACAGGATATAATCGGCTAACAAGAGAGCGCCTCTCCACACTTGCAAACCGACCAAACTGAGCTCTGTAGATACACTATGCTCTGTAAATACAATTTGCTGAATTTGACCGAACTGTTTATACACAAGAATGCACAACAACTAATTCTGGACCTATTAGTATTATTCCTTCTCTGTCTCTATCTACATCTAGGTCATCGTCACTGTCATAATTCAGTGTTCTGACTGTGGATTCTGCCTCGATCATATAAGACGGGAATTTAAAAGCGAATTTAGTGACCGCATCTGAAACCAATTAGTGTACGTTAAGATATGTATTAAGCGTTTTACCACTTGCAAGTCCAAATATTATTCGCTAAGCATAACTTACTGCCGCTGCCAAGTTTCTCAGAGATACGATCGTCTTCCGTGTATATCTCCGATGTTACTTTATGCATCTTAGATAAAGAGATACTATTAATAAACGTATTTTTGTTTAATTGATATTTTTAATACGTTACGTAATTATTAATGATCCTTATTACGATGTACGGGTTATTAACATAAATTATCATACAATTTCACAACTGTACAATTATTGATTAGAATATTTAACATGTACATTATTCAATTAATGTCGTAAACTCATTATATTTCACTTATTCGTTTTTAATATACATGTACTAATAATAAAAGTTCGATAAAACACTACGTAACGTCTCCAGTCATGCGTCGGAGATTAAATCGCGCGTAAATAAATCAGGAATCGACTTCGTGCCACGACGCCTGTCACACGTAATGAAGCTGGTCGTGACCGACCAATATTACAGCCTCGTGACTGAATTTATTTCGGGAATTTGTGACTTAACACGACAATTATGTAATCCATAATCCTATGCCATCACGTTGCCCTGTATTATTATCTACTGTATTGAGTAATCTAAGTTCCATCTTCAGATTTAAATTAATGTTGTTTGAAAAAAACTGCTCAAAAATTTGTAATAATTTCTTATATAAGAGTTTCTATTATTCAGAGATACGCTAAGAATACGCATTTTACAATGATAATAATAAAAAAATAAAATTTGAAAAGCCAATTTTCATATTTCGTTGCTTTTATCACTCTACATTTTTCAGGTTTTTATTGAAAAAAAAATCGTATTTTTCTCATATTTATTTAATTAAAATTCTTTTCAAGAACATGCGATGATTAAATTTTACAATTAATGTTGCACTTTTAAATTGCAACATAAAAACAAAACAAAAACAAAATAAAAATTGAATATAATTTAAATTACAATATAAAAATTAAAATATAAAAACAAATAATTTGAATAAATACATTGAGCAATAATAACATGAATTACAATATAAGAATTAAAATATAAAAGAATATTATAAAACCACTCTGTAATCTACCGAGAGTGGCTTAATCGTTACACCTTGGATCGCGTTTTTCGCTGACAATCGTCGCGCCGTTTCCTCGACGACGTATGCCCTTTCCTCGCAGCATTCTCGTCAGCTGTGCTTGTCATTTTGTCATTCAACCGTGCAACTGCACAAACAGCAGTCGCGGTTATGATCCTTCAGTCCGGTCGAGTCGAGATCGAGGGCATTCGAATTCAATCCACCGATCTCGACTATGTCGACAAATCTTGCGGATCTTGCGACCGAGCTCGTTCTCCGCGTTTGTCGCTCCTGCTTTCAAATCTTTCGATCGCATCGTTAAATCGTCAACGTCGCCTCACTGCACGGCGCCATTACGACGCCACGTGATTTTGACAACTGAGCGCGGTCGGTAAAGTCGCGCGACTCCCCGAGAGGATAAAAAAAACGTAAGAATCGCCGTTTCGTGAGATTATCATCGGTTCGTGGCAAATCCATTACGAATCCATTATTCGAGTACTGTCAATAAATGTTACTCAAACAATGTAACGCCCGATGAAAAATAAATGCAGATTGACCATATGGTCGGGTGGCGTGTATCCTAATTGATAAATGTTGCAGTCGCTAATGCAGAACAGTTGTGCTTACTTCAAGGGTGCGTTCAGGGAGACATTAGTAGCGCTATTACAACCATCAGCAGTAGTTTATCTTCATTACTCACCAAATTGCTCGTTTCTCACTACATTACTCACTAAAAAATAAAACAAATAATAGGCTGATGTTGATAGCGCTAATAGCTCTCCGAACGCACCACAAAAGGTGTCTCGTGAACAATTTTCAAATGTTTTTTTTTCAGAAGATTGACGTATTTAAAACGTCTTTCTAAAAAGAGCAACCATTTTTTAAGATTCTAAGCGTCTTTTTTTTAAATCTTAAAAAAAGACGTCTTCTAGCCCGCTCGAATATCAAAAGCACACACGCGGTCGTTAATGCCTTTGCACATGAAGTTAGCCGCGTGCGGAGTTCATCCTTTTCCTTCTACCGCCTTCCACATTGGAAGGAAAAGAGATAAGCTCCAAGCGCGGCCAACTTCACGCGTAAGAGGCATATCTCTGTCACCGTGCGCACTCTCGCGTTGATCACTGAACGATAATTCGCGGTGACAGTCGCTCACGATTTCGGGGAACACGTCACGAGAGCGAAACCGGATGTCACGGTGCGTCTCGTCCTAATCTGTCGCCGGCCAAGGATTTGCGTGGGGATTTGTCCGGCGTCGCGCGGCCGGTAATACATTCCGCCGGACGGCGCCGGAGAGGGTGCGGGTGGCCGCGCGGCTAGGGGAGGCAGCCAATCAGCGATCCCCACGATGAGGACGATGCCACGCGTATGAGACCACGAGAGCCAACGCGAGGCCTACCGCTCGCCGACGCAGCGTCGCGTCCGCTCATTCAGCGCGCGTTCTCCTCGCGGACGGTGGTGTCTTCCCGTTTCTCCCGTCTTCGTTCCAACGCGAGGCAGGCCGCGTCTCGTCCCGCAGGGTACGCCAAGGAAAGAGAGACGGACGAAAGGGACAACAAACGGAAAAAAAGAGAGAAAGAGAGAGAGAGAGAGAGAGTGTGTGAGATATCCCGATCACCATGAGACCCATCGTTGGATTCTGTTTGGCGGCACTCTGCCTGGCCGCGACCTCCCTCGCCAAGGTCGAGACCGAGGACGGGGTCCTCGTAGTCACCAAGGACAACTTCGACAGCGTCATCCAGGACAACGAATATGTGCTCCTCGAGTTCTGTGAGTATATTCGGCCTCCTCCTCCTCCTTTTTTCCCCCTCGCCGCTCCAGAGCTGCGTGCGTGTGTGTGTGTGTCTGTATGTATCTGTTGCTTTTCCGCGAAGCTGCACCCTCGCGCCTGCACTTTCTGCACCCGGAGGACGAGAAAAGGGATCGCGCGGTGCTGTGGGCCCGCCGGAGCGACGACCCGTGAGAGACCGGACTCGCGGCCGGGATGCTCCTCCGCGGCCGCGACGCGCTCGCCAACTCCGCCAGATGCGAGGCCCCGTTACACGTCATCACTCGACCGGAGATCTCCTTGAGAAGAGAGAGAGAGAAAGAGAGAGACAATAACGGGAGGCCGGTTACGCGTTCATTTTCACCTAGCTGGCAGACGCTTCAATCGCGATCGAACTTATTGTTTATCTTCTAATTCTAAAATTAGGAGAAGATTGATAAGGGGAACCGAGCCGATTAAGGCCAGTCCACATCGGCAGAAGTGAACGTGGGCACATGGCGTCGCGGCTTTTCGGCGAACGCCCGGCGAGACATCCCGCCCGCATTTTTTAGCTCGTCCCTTCTTCTTTTTCTCTCTTTCGATCTCGATTTTTCTTGTTGAATGATGAATCTGCGGGCCGAACGCGAAAGAACAGATGCGAAAAGCGATTAGAGATCCATATGTGGACGTCTTTTTTTTGGAGTATCTTCATATCTGTTTATCAGTACTTATTTATCTCGTCCTTCGGTTGCAATTTTCTTCGAATCACGTTTACTCGTTTCTCATATTTCTCTCTCCTTAGGTCCTTCCGTATCTTTGTCTTCCCACACGCTCGTCTCTGTTCGCGGGTGCAAAAAGTGCAGCTGCGAAGATAAGACGGCTCTTGCTTCTTGGCGTTTTTTTTTACCGTTATACGCGTCATGCAAATTGCAATCGCCCGGCAATTGCGTGGCTCTTGATATTGTAACCTGAAGGTTATGATCCCAAATAGGAAACGGTTGCAATAATTGCCTTAAGATGATTCTGCAAAACGCGTATCTTTTGCTAAAATAGAATTTTACAATTATAAGTTATAAATATAAGTTATAAATGATAGGCCTGTTCCTTTTAGCTGAATTGGCTACATTAGTTCAGAGCTTATCC
>VBVR01005549.1:0-11848 GCA_011638315.1 Tetramorium parvispinum
TATATATATATATATAATATATAAGATTCTGTGAGAGACAATATCGTATTATAACGATGGAGTTAGATTCTTTATGGAGCAATAAAGAGCACAATTTCGCTCTTACGATAGAGTAACTTCACGCGGCCCTTTGTTATATGGCAATGTCGCTTTTACGAAAATGAAACTATTTCGGAAAAGATAATTTGCGGCGAATTGCAGTCTAGTCATATTATTTGGCAAGTTCCTGACGACAGTCTTCTAAAGATATTACCATTCTTCTCCTTGCAGTCAAGTGAATGGAATTGGATACCGTAAATGCGTACAGTACCGTCAGGATGGAGCAGGTGTCCGGGGATCCATGGGACTGCCTATTTGGCAGCGACAGCATCTCCGACGTCATTCAAGGTCGTCCAGAGATGTTTCATTTTCGGGCATGCGATTCAAATCACCCGGACCAAATCAGCTGGTTTGGTCCAGACCTCGATCTCGACGGCGTCTTGACGGAAACTGAGGAAGATCTGGTCGGCTTCAATGACAAGAGTCACAGTTCAAACAGGTGAGATGAATTTGGAATTTTTTATCTACAATAATTACAAGAGAGACATTATTAGTAAAAGTTGTCTAAACTAACAGAAAAAGAGAGAAACTGAAACATTAATGTAGGATTTCGAAATATTTGACTAAAGCTTGAGAATTTATAAAAGTTAAAAATTAAAGGAAACATTTAATTTTAATTAATTTTATAGAAAATTTAATAATATTGTCTATATGTTTCATAGCAACTTGGAGGAATTGAATCTGGACAGCGACAGTGAACTCGCTCTGACGTTGGATCCAAATTTGATACTGCCACATAACATGTCTATCTGCAGCCCCGCGACGAACAACGATTCGGCGATGCTGGAGACTGTGAGTGTGGAGGAGAACGCCGCCGAAAATGAGGGAGAAGAGACGGAGAACGAAAGTGAGGTCGAGCGAACCGAAAACGATGAAGAAAATGAAAGCGAGGAGGAGGAAGAGGTCGAGAATGAGGAGAACGAGCACAATGAGACGGAGTACGAGTCGGAAGAAGAGGAAACGGAAGAAGAAGAAGAGGAAGAGGAGGAGGAAGAGGAAGACGAGGAAACGGAGGAAGACGATGAGCAGGATACGACTGTTCAACAACCGCTCACACCCTTGAGTGTGGACGCGCCGACGTCGATGTCATCGTCGTCGGTCAGCATCGGCGCCAGGACGTTAACCGCTGCCATCACCACTTCTTCGCCAACGATACAGCTGACGAGGTTGCATCACCCCAAAATAAGCACCATATCTGGCACAGTCAAGGTCCAGGACATCAAGATGCTCGCAGCTAATTCAGGAGGCCAGGCGTTGCAGCAGATTCGCAAACAGATGTCCTACAACAACAATGTTCACGATGTCAGTACGGGTGGGACGACGGTGATGATACAGGCGGCAAAGCGTGAGAAGGATTTAACGACGGGGAACCGTGACAATTCCTATCCGAAACCCGCGTACTCGTACTCGTGTCTCATTGCGATGGCACTGAAGAACAGCGAAACAGGATCTCTACCAGTTTCTGAAATCTACAACTTCATGTGGTGAGTGCTTTTAAAACTATTATCGCACATCGTAACATCGCATAGAAAATACATTGTAATTTGGATATTTAATCAACATTTGGAAGTTGCTAGATAATTAAATGTTAATTTGATATGCAAATAATTTGCGAGCGTGATATAAAAACAAAAGTTTCACTTTGGGATGCAACCATTTTTTATGTACCCTAAGTTAATATAAGATTCTTTTTTTAATGCAAATTATTTTTATCGTAAAATCTAATTGCAACTTTCTTGATGATATCGTCTCAGAAAAGAACGAATTTTGCTATATCGTCAATGAACGTTAGGTATAGCAAGAAATGTTTTTGGGATGAACAATAAAGAATTTTTTACTTGATGAATAACTACGGGTGTCGCCCGTTTGCTTATTTTCGGCCATTTGGCCGGAAGGATAAAGGGACTGGCAAAGCCCTCTCTACCCTGCGCTTAGGTATACGAGGGGCAAAAGTATTGTCTTTTCCCTCTTTATTCTCGAGTTTTACGGGTCGGAAAGGGAGCTAAGCGAGGAGCTGCCATTTTGTACGGGGCCCTTGGAACAACCAGGGGCACACCGGGGTACAGTCCCCCCTAGAAATCGACGGCAGGCCTCGCTCTGCTCGTTTACCACCTGCCTTCATTTCTCGCCGTTGCAACTCACGACCATGCTCGTAAAATAACTGTCGTCTCTTGCTGTGTTTCGGTAGAGTTGTTCTTCGTCAAACAAGGATATTAAATTCAATTTACTAATTGTACGAAATATTTTTAAAGTAACAAAAAAAAGTAATTTTTCTCGAGAATAAAATTTATTGCAACTTTACCTGAATATTATTAGAATCCCAATTGAATTAAACTCGAACTGTTCATTTTATGAATTTAATTATCAATTGGTAGATAATTCAGTGATAATAAGATCTTAATATACTTAATTATCTGATTTTTACATTATCGAAAATTTCGCTCAAATTTTATTTTCCATTTTCCTATTTCGTTCACGCAGCCGACATTTTCCCTACTTTACGACCGCGCCGACTGGCTGGAAAAACTCGGTGAGGCACAATCTGTCGCTGAATAAGTGCTTCGAGAAGATCGAGAAGCCACCCGGCAATGGCAGTCAGCGGAAGGGTTGCCTCTGGGCCATCCATCCGTCAAAAGTGGCCAAGATGGACGAGGAGGTACGGAAATGGTCGAGGAAGGATCCGTCCGCGATTAAGCGGGCCATGGTGAACCCGGACCAGCTGGAACTCCTCGAACGGGGCGAGATGAAGTATGAGGGGGACAGGCACGAGGAGACGTATGAGGATGCGGAGAGTTACGCCGATTCCGAGACAGGTGGGTCCGCGGTAGACGAGGCCATCAACGACGACGAGAACGTCACATATGACGAGACCAAGCCACTTGATATCGTTGACGATGATATTGTCGTGGAGCAGCTCTACGAGGATCTCGATCTCGTGAATGCCGCCGAGCTGGTTGACACGCGACTAAGCGACTTCCCGAAGCAGGAGCAGCAGGGGTTGATGTACGAGTTCGTCTCGTGCGCTAAGCGCCAGAAGACGATGTCGGGCTCGCCGATACAGAACAGTTACGTTTATCAGCAGGTCGACACGGCGTCGCCCCGGAAGAAAGCGCATCTCGCGCTACGACCCGCAGAAACCGCTCCGAGTGCCGGATTGCTTCTCGAGTCGGAGTAAATTGTTGGGACATTTATACGATCTCCTATTTAAATATATACACGCGGCCAAGTACACCCTCCCTCCACTCCTTTTTTTATTGCCAGACCAGTTGTACATAATTGCGTCATGTAACTTTTTTTACAGCCTGAGATTTTGTAAATAATTGTGTTTTATATAACGATGTACCTTTTTTATACTGCGCGCTTGTATATAATTGTAATTTTAAAGTGTACAAATACCTGTACATACACAGTGTACAAAGGCTATCCTTTTTTTTCCCTTTTTTTTACCGTAATGTGGGACCAGTCCGTAGGCGTGCGCGTAGAAAAGTTTTCAGATACAAATGGTCATTTCACATTATGTGCATGTTCGCATATTTATAGGAAACAGTTATGCTGAGAGAAAAATTCCGAACTGAATAAATTCGGGAGCCTGATGTTTTACGGGAGGGGATTGTTACTAAATTGAACCTTGCGCTCGCCTAACATGTCTAACAGCGCCACTACAATTTTGTAATGAACATTTTTTAACGCTGATTAATTATTCGATCTTTTTATTTGCAACTCTCAAAAATACCGGATGCACATATAAGTGATACGCGCCAGCTTCCACGTACCGTCCGCGAATAGGAAATAAATTAACAAACACGAAGCTCACGAATCGTCACTGCCAAGAATGGTCAAAGATAAAATACGAACGTAACGGATAACGTGTAGATTACAGTAAAGATATGACACGCGATCTCATACCGATCTTACAAGGACTGTAACTCATTCAGTGCTATTCTTTCATGCGTGATTATTATGTAAAGTTTTTTGAGAATCTTTTTTTTTACGGAGTCGTATTTAGCTCTTCGTCACGATATGACTTTTATGTGTTATACGTATTATGTATACATAAAATATGCAGAGCCGTATCTAGCTTTTCATGTGCCCTGGGTAAGGTTTTATTTCTGGGCCCTTAATTTTTGAGGGAAGAAATAATAAGCAAATACAATACATACAATAATTGTTTACATTGTTTATAAATAACTTGTATAAACAACAATTCAATAACGTAGATGAAAGCGACACTTTTTACTGCCAAATTCATTTGTTTCGAGTAAAAATCGAATAAGTTTAATTAAATTGATTTTTAGGTGAGGGAGCTGAACTGAATAATAAAAAATTTGAAAATATATTTGATAAGTTTTGTTTTTGATTAGTTCCATTTCAGGGCCCCTTCTTTCATCTTGGGTCCTGCCTGGGTACGTGCCTCTGTTGCTCCTGCTTAGATACGGCTCTGAAAATGTGTATAATATGTATATATAAATACATATTATATACATATATTATGTAATATGTGTATATAAATTATATATACATATTATATATACTATATTATATTATATATATACATATTATACATACATATATATACATATATATGTATATTAAACATGTATCGACTGATATTGCTAATCAATAGGAAATCCTTAATTTATTCTAATTTTAATTGGATCATCAATTTAATGTATCGTCAATATTTTTACGTGAGCAATTGTAAGATTTCAAAGATTTTTACACGGGAGACAGTTTGACCGCAGATTATGGATGTGGTTTTAATCATAAAATTTGAATTTCTCTTTTATATATTTATGATTAAAAAATTCCCGTTAAATTCGAACGAGTGAATTTGTCATAAAGTTCAAGGATTTCATCGTCGAGCTTTTATCCGACACGGCGTACTTGTATATTGTATTTATATATCGTTCGCTGCATTCGAACACAATTTCATTCCACGCGAGCAAGACCAAGCTCTAACGCTTACAAGACATTTAGATAATCGATAAGCAAATAGGCGATTGTAAAAGAAAGAGAAAAGAGAGAGAGGGAGAAAGAGAGAAGAAAAGTGCGAGTGAGAGAATGTTAGTATATAAGATAGCGATTAAATTAAAGTAGTGTAGTTTTTGTACCTGTTTGTAATATTTCTATAACGTTAATGAGTGTGTAACTTTCGTGTAAACGCACGGAATTAATGCGTAAAAATGTATATGTGCAATGACTGCAATTTTGTAATAAAATACTGATAAGCTGTACTTTGCGGCTCGTGTTCGAGTTTCGATCGCTAGTCAATTAACGTCGCCGGCGATCCTCGATAAGTCCCTCCTTTCTCATCAAATTTTTTTTTACATGTACACCTAATTTATTCGCGCGATTCGGCCGCATTAAATATTCCACGTGTCGCTCAACGTTAGCTTCACGATTACGGACGGGTCCTCGGAACAGCCACCCCACTTACGTAATCCACGGCATGAAAAGAAAAAAAAAATAGAATGGGGGGAGAGAGACAGAGACCGAGGGTTGACACGCATCTGCGTGCACGCGTTTATCGATACGCAATCGCCGCGCGGACGCGTGTCCGTCCGCATGTCGATTACATACGATCGGCGATAACCAGTTTACGCGCGCACACGCCGCGTCGACGGGGCCTCCGTCTATTGAAACGGGCGGCGTACGATTCATATTCGGTTCGTTTCTCGCGGCGCAGAAGGGGAGAGAGAGAAAGAAGCGCGCGCGGAGGGTCTTCCGCCAATGAAACCGGTTTCTCGGTCGAGCCCTGATCACAAAGAACTCGGCCGCGCTCACGCGAGATCGCCAGCCGTGCCGGGGCCCTCGATCGCGGCCCCGTCGCCTCGACGATTCTCGCCGAGATGATTTTCCTGACAATGTTTCTCCGATGCCGTCTCGTACCCGAGAATCGTTCTGCGTCGCAAGCGTGGTTTTCTCGCTAAATCGTAAAACGAGCAGGGGGAGGAAGGGATTAAAGTAACATCTTTTCACGAAAGAGCGATTTGCGCGAGTCGACCAGTTCCGTTAACGGTCGCCCGCACAAAGAAGATCGTTCGCGCATCCGGCCGGCCGCGCGCGCGGGGGACTCGCGCATACATTCCAAATGCACGCCGTATGCCTTGCCCCTTTTGCCTTCTGCTCCCTCCCGCCCTCTCCCCCTGCCGCCGTTGTAGTATTTATCAGTTGCATCGTGCATCGCCACGGACGTTTCGTCAGGTGTTTCGAGCACCGGTGAAGCGCATCCAGGACCGGTTTACGGCCGCGAGGAGCCCCAGGCTGATTAGTCGCGCTCTTATCAAAGAGTCGAAAATCGAAATTTCTGACGAATTCTTCCTCGCGCAGAATTATGAGCTTCGCAAGGATGAGAAATCTCCTGATTGATAAAGGGGAAACAATCTAGCGAATTCAATGTTTTTAAAATTCCCGTCGAAAGAGAAAAGAAGAAAATAAAAAATCAAAGTTTCCTTGCCCGATCTAAAAACCAGCGAGCTTTTCGTTGTCGGCACCCCTCACCGCCGATGCTGTACTGTGAAATATTAAAGAATCAAATTTAAACTGATTTCTTGAATTAATTAAAAGTAATTAATATTTTATTAATTTTAATTATTACCTTAGTGTGAAAATTATTATTTCAACAAAGCATGTAGCTAACATATTGTTACCAAACTCTATTCAGTAAAATTATCGACATATTGATTGGTAACATTAATGATCTAAGGAACGGTTAAAAATAACTCTGATCGAGAGATAATTTCACGTCGCGAGGTAAACGGGGTACGGCCCTGATCGATACGGCCGATTCCCGCCGATTGTCCGGGCGCGGGGGCGCGGAACGCTCCGAAAACTCCCATGCTATATCTCGCGCCCTTATCGCCGCCGTGTTACGGGCGCCGTGAGCACCGCGATTAGAACGCGGCAAGGCCGATAGATACGCGTTTATATGTACGTACGTACGCGTGACCTCGTGCCAATGCGTGCACAAGTCGCACGCGTCCATGCGTAACAAAGAGAGAAACGAAGGGAAACGAGACAGTCGAGAGAGAGAGAGAGAGAGAGAGAGAGAAAGAGAGAGAATCTTGAAACCACAACCGGCTTGCGGGTGTGACTGACTCATAACTCATAGTACTATACTACAGTCGATTTACGCACGTATTCGTAGTACGCGCGCTCTTCCATTCCCCTTCCCCTCCCTTCCTTCCTTTCTACTTTCCTTTGAAGCTTCTTTTTCCCTTCTCTTTGTTTCTCGTTCCCTTCCCCCCCCTCCCTCTCTCTCTTCCTCTCACTTTCTCCCTCTCTATTTTTCTGTCTCATTCGCTCCTTCTGCTTCTTCGTCTCCGTTTAATCCTTTCTCTTTATCGCGCAATTTCCAGCCGGGAAACGAGACCCCGAGACACCGCGAGACGCGAGAGATCATACGAATCCACGCGCTACACCGCTAAATTCTGCAGATCTGATCGCCAGCCGCTGTTGGAACGCGAAATTGACTTCGTCGAATCGATGAAAAATAAACAATCAGTTTCCCGTGAATGTCAGTTCTCTCGGCTCGCCTTCCGATTTTTCCCTCCCCGTCCGCCCAGCTGCGTGTCGCTTTCACGGCACGCCATGTGTATACACCGTCTCGACGCGGAGCGATGGTCTGGCATATTACGTATACGTCGACTTATCAGCTGCATCACCGGGGGAAAGAAAGAGCGGAGTAACTTAAACCTGCGCGTCGTACGCCGCCGCTCATCCACGACGCACCTCGTGCCATATTAATGACTCCGCCAGCGACATTGAATCAGAATGAAGCAACACGACCATCATCCGCTTCAATGCTTCACTTCTATTTTTTTCCCCTGTCAATCATATAAGTTTAATTCTCAGCGATCATCTTTTACTGTCGTCAGCAAATTGGATCTTTCAAATTCATCCGATTATTATTTTTATTTTTTACTTTACACTTGCCTTTAAAACCCACTAGATGTTCCCTTACGAAAATAACACCCAAATTTGGGGATCCGAAATTACACTCAATTTAAGTGTTTGTTTCGGTATTATTTTTCAACATTAACATAAAAAATATGTGTGTAATTTTCGTAAGGGTATTATCCTTATGAAAATAACACCCATATTTTTAATGTTAACGTTGAAAAACAATACCGAAACGAACACTTAAATTGAGTGTAATCTCGGATCCCCAAATTTGGGTGTTATTTTCGTAAGGGTTGACAGGAATTTTTGTGGATTTTTTAAAAGCCTACCCTAGTAGCTATCTAGACACTCAATGTTTGGCCAATGTTAGCTAATATACAGCCATTGTATTGTGCTACTAGTGTAGGCTTTAAAAAAACTCCAAACAAATTCTGGGTTATTCGTCAACATTTCTACTTGTCTACATCCAGTAGGTTTTCGAGACAAGTGTTACGTTAAACTCAAGGCTAAACTCTATTGTTCATACAAAGCGAGATATTCGAGAAAGTAAGTTTGCTTGCTAACAGAGAGTCAAGACACACGCCATTGACATAAATGAGTGCATCTTACCGTGTTTTCCTTTCCCAGCCCTATTGTCTATCAATAATTTACCAATCCCCCCCACGCATAGAATTCGCGTTGAGCGATTCCCTCAAAGGCGGCCCACCCGGGCGCGCAATCGGGAGATAAGTTAATCTCGCTGAATGGGAATTCTTGCGGAGTGAGGAGAAAAGGAAGGATTAGAAGTGGTTCGAAGACTCGGGTCGCCACCACCGTGGGGCAAGGCGGGGAAAAGAGAGGAAACGCATACTGGCGCATTGTGCGCTCGGCAGACATCGTAGGCGCGATTCCCTTTCTTCCCAGCCCCGACTCTCCCTCTTCGTCCCCCTCCCTTCTCCTCCCTTCGTCTTCGAGTTCCCATCTCTCGCGCGCGCGAGAGAGAGAGGGGCGCGATCGAGAGTGCATCTTTTAGACACAGAGCCCGACTTGAAAACTGACGAAAATAAAGCGGGGGCCCCGCCAAGGTTTTTACTCCGCCGCGGGTGAAAGACCAGCGTTATTGGCACCAGACGGCCACACATATGCGCGCCTATGTCTCTTAATGCCGCTCTTGATTGTCCTCCCCCTCCTCGCCCGCCCTCATCCGCCGCGCTCGTGTTTCTCTACAGGGTGTCGCGAACGAGCCGCTTGTCTTTCATTCGTCAAATTTCAGAGGCGGCCACCCCCGGGGGAGTGACGAAAGTGGCCCGCGGTGAAATCGTCCGTTGGAATTCCTTCAGTTTCGACGTTGACCTTCGTTAGGTACATCGCCGAGTCTTTCTCTCCTCTTTTGAGGTCACTGTGGCAAGAGCACGGCCCTGGCCGATCCACCGGCGAGTCTACGGCGAAAACTTGACCGAGGAGAGCATGACAAAGGAACAACCTTGAGGAAGAATGGCCGCTTACTCGTGTTAAATCGCACGGTATCGGATGGTCGTTCCACTTCAGAGCGCGGCGTTTCCCTCGTGAAACTAACATCCAATAAACGCGCATCGCCCAGCGTATTATTTCGCGGAAATTTGTTTTGTACAAATGCATCCAAATTGTTAAGAATGCTAAATATGATGTTGCAAACGTTGTACGCTACTGTGCGCATTATATAATGAATAATCATTTTAATATTTATTCATTATGCCTGTACGGCTGTGTGCGTTTCGCTGGCACACTAGTTGCAGTCTTTCTTATGCCAATGTATAAATAACGGCGAAAGATTTACAATAAATACAATTTTTTTAATTGTAATGTTTGTAGTTCTGACTTTTGAAACTTTGCCCATCCGATTATATTCTCTGATTTATTTTATTAATAATTAATATGCTAATGGTCATATTATTCACCGATAGCAGGCGAACTTTACTTGTCTTTTTTGAAGGTTAAGTTTTCAGGCTTTCAACATTAATAATTTTTGGAACTATAGTTAATGCGCTCTCTTATCTGATTACGTTCGTTTGATGTTCTGTCGATTTTTTTGAGAATTATAATTTCGTCAATAAAACTATCGGCAGTTAATCGTTGTCTACGAAGTTTGCGGAGACTTTCAGACTTTTAACAATTTTTGGCACTTTAGTTAGTGCTTTCTACCTGATTATATTTTTCTGATACTTTGCTAATTTTTGAGAAAATAAAAATGTCAACGATCGAAACTCAGTAATTACCACAATCGATAAAGTTCGCGATGATTTTATCGACGGTTAATAAAATCAATGTGAACTTTATCAGCAATAATAATTATAATATTGATTGCGTGTCTTGATTGTTGAGTAAATTTTTAATTTTCAAAAAATCGAGTGAGAATTATATAATAGAAGAATGTAATCAGATAGAAAGTAGCACTAAAATTCTAATGTTGTCTAAAAATTGTTAATGTTAAAAATCTGAAAATTTAAGCCTCCAAAGAGGCAAAACGAAATTAGAATTATCTTATCGCAAAATGAAGTTACTTCCTACGTCTACGGTTTGTTCTTCGCAGTGCTGTACTTCTTGTGCATTTCCTCTTTCTCTTTCCAACGGCTAATTATATATTTGCTTCATTTTAAGTGCAGAAAAAATTTAACATAGTGTAGTTGCAAAACAATAGATTTTATGGTTAGTTTATGTTTAATCATTATCGCTATCACGTTTTGATTGGCCAGAATCCTGGATATAGCTACAGATTGCATCCAATCGACTTTGCGCGTACCTTAAAATACATGTTTATATAATTTTAACCTTTATGTGTTATCTTTCATTCCGCGCGCGAACACGAAGCGGGATAGTCCGGGTAGTCGGCGAGTTGGCAAGTTGGCGAGTTGGCGACAGAGTATTAATGGGAATATTTCGTTAATACATCAACAAAATGGAGACGCTTTTGAAGTTTTGGGAGAACCATATGCTCGGGATGATTTTATGCATGATATGGCTGTTAAACTTTTGGTATTATTATTTGGACTTCCGTCAGGTAAGGTTTGCCTTTCTAACCTTTATAATTTTTTTTTAATTATTGTGATATTTATGATAGAAGAGTACTCAGAATGCTATACTCATTTCTAAGGTTTTTTTTAAGGCATTCTAAACATTTCTAAAACAAAGTTTTTATATATTATTTATATTAAATCTCTATACAGATTTAATGTTTTACTTGCATCATATATGTTAATTTTTATTTTGCCTCTTATAGAAGAGATAACATGGAAGTTTAAGCGAATGTATTGATGCGATTAAATGTACATAATTAAATTAATATTTGTGATTGATATATATTATGAATGTTACAGAGAGCTCTGCTGAAACGTTTGGTTGATTTACCAAAAGCGGTTGAAGGTTTAATGACTAAAGATATATACGATAAGTCTCGTGCGTACGCATTGCACAGAAATATCTTTGGTATTGTGCAGGACCTATATTCGAAGATTTATAATTCAGTGAGTATCGTTAAACGCTTGTAAATTGTCAATACCATCGATGAAAACGAAAAGAAATTTTTTAAATATTATATTCACAGATTTACATTACATAACAATTTATTTTTACAGTTAATCTTGATAACTTATGGCTATTTCTATTTCTGGCAATGGAGCATTCAGTTAGCCAAGTATTATGGTATCAATCACGAGAGTGAAATATTGCTAAGTGCGATATGTATGTTCATTATAAGCATATTTTCCCATATATCCAATCTGCCGATATCGATATACGACACTTTTGTTTTGGAGCAGAAACATGGCTTTAATAAACAAGTAAGATTCTCCATGTGACATTTTATATACAGACATTTTATAGACCTTTTTTA
>VBVR01005550.1:0-11844 GCA_011638315.1 Tetramorium parvispinum
TATATATATATATATATATATATATATTATATAGCTAGAATGAGAAAAGCGTAAATTCGACTTATGAAACTTTCCCCAGGAACGATTCTTTTTGGACATAACTCTTGCGAATACCCTAAGTGACTTCCGCGGACGGTAATAATCGGGCAATTCAAAGTCCATTTTCGCATAGCGCCTTGCCGTCACGTCGGAAACGGCAGCGTCTACTTGGCCGCGGGGGCGACGGAAAAGTGGCAAAGTAGCCGTCATTGTCGTGGGCGCGGACGTGCCGGCGAGATGGAAGGTAACGCGAAAAGGAATAACCGTGTTACACATTTACTGCGACCACGCAGGGTCGCTTGTGAAATCTCGAGAAAGGCTCTGCTCCGGTAATACGATTCTAAATGCACAAAGCGGCTGCGGAGGCCGAAGGCGAGTTGGAAAAAGACGGAAATAGCTCAGAGACGTAATTCACCCCAAGTGTCGACTGGAGGCACTCGCTCTAGTCGACTGTCGTCAATGGCGATCGTTTCACCCTCCATTTACCGTCGCCTTCTTATCCTTCCATCGTGCCACGTGTGTATCTTCTTCGCACGCAATCATGCACTTCCTGTTTCACTTGTATTGCGCAACGTGGCATTTCGCGACGCGAGGACTGGACGCAATTATGATCTGGGGGATAGAAAACGTGCTTACCATCATCGTCATCATCATCCGGTTTTCCATCGCTGTCTGATGAAGCCTCCGCTTTCGCTTCTGAAAGTTACAAGTTTCGTGCTCATGCCATATGCAACACTTATGCATTCTTGAATACTTGGCGACAGATGCATTTGGTGTCAATCAATTTCACGTTACAATAAACATCGTAAATATTACGTACTGTTACATTAACATAACATAAAATCGTCGTATATTAATGATAACAATCAACGCGATTATATCCTATAGAAATGCATATCACGCCCCAATTATTCAAAGATCGTTACAAATTTTACAACATCTATGTACAAACCTTCCTCCTTTGCTGCGCAAACTAACGATTCCATTTGTTCGTCGTCACTTGATGAAACATCGACATAATGCTCTCCCTGTCCCTGCTGTTCCTGAGTACAAGTAATTGTCTGATCCGCGTTCGTGTCTATTCGATAACAAAGAAATAAATCATGCAACATTAACATTTCCATGCGCATATATTACCTCGATATATGCTCGATATGATTTATGTTGGCAAACCGATACCATTTTATTCGAAAAGATCTTTTTCAAACAAGTACATTTCTCTAATACAAGCATATTCACATAAATATTCTAATCTTTTTTACAGTAAATCATGCATCTAATACAAAAATATTTGTTTCTATACATCAAACATATAATGACATGCTATTTAATATTATATATTAACATTATGAAGAATTAATCATGCCAAATAACATCCGCAAGACTCACCATTCGCTCGTTGTCGAGCTTCCTCGAGTACGCTTTGCTTCGTCTGTTTGACGACCAGCGTCTCAAAACGGGCATCGTCTACGAGAGAACGTCGTCGGGCTGGATACCCGTTCTGAAAACATAAATGCAAAGTGCGATTTATGTATACGTATATAAAACTATGATAAATTAAATTCATAAAAATATTGAAAATATGATTTATATCATTTCTGTATGATTAAATCCCGAGTCTCGATGTACCGTTCTGTTGCATTCACCTAATTCATTGCTGACGCACGAGCAATTATACATATAATCTAGAACTTTAAAGGGCGGATGTCCTCTCGTCTCGACTAGCCAGATTCCGATTTCTGTGGTCTGTCCGTGGCCACCTTTGATGTGGGACGAAACGGAAATCTAACCCGTAAGTTCGACCGAGCGTCATTTAAGTCGGATAACGAACAAAAGGCACGGAAATGAATTTTCGCGACTTTCGTCCTGCTGTTGTTGAAGTATCGGAAATGAATTAATTTCAGTGGAGAGGTAGAAAGGAGCTTGAAAACTACCGTTTAGTTCTTATAGAAGGAGATAAATTTTATTTTTCTTATTATCGCCTCCCTAATTAAAATATCATTTATTGTTAGCTTATTTTGCAATTTAATGAAAAAACCTTTACCTAAGAAACTTATCTAAGAAACTCTCTTTATACGAATTTTTCGTATAGAAAGAATATTTAGAATTTTATTCGCGAAATGACGAAATGATCGAATAAATCTTGAAGGACAAAAATTAAAATAAGCGTTCTTATTCGGTGAAAATAGACAAGCATGCGCCACCAATCATTCAAATTCCTGACTGTCGCCGCGTACATATAGCACTATTGGAGACCTAGTTGCATTTTCCAGCAAAGTCGGTTGGCATAGTTTAGAGAAAGCGTTTAGCAATCCCTTAACAACGCGTGTCGTTAAGTGGGCCAAGTACTTGGAATGGATGACTATGTTGAGAAATTGCGACACGACGCGATAACATATCGAAGGAACGACAAATGCGTGACAAATCTCATCCGAATGCATCGATAAAATCACGACTTAATTAATTTCTATCGTAAAACTGTCCAGAGTTGTCAGTTATCTGTGTGAATTGCATCTGTCGTGCGCGAAAGTGACGAATATATGTAAATATTTGTCAATTAGACAGGTGACGTACGAGACGGTGACTGGCCGTTTCGAGGGAAAAAGAATGAAATCCCGACGCGACGATAACTCGGTAAATAAATGATGCGAATGTCCAATCGAGCAAACGGCAGGTACCGTAGGAATGTTGTTTCCGACCTTGTGGAATCGTACGAACGTACGGCCGAAGATGCAAAAGAAACGACCTCGAATCAGCAAGTCGAGTAATTACCCACTGCACGATGGAGCAATTGCATCTGTAGATGAACAGGATCTCTCTCTCTCTTTCTCTCTCATGCAATTGCTCATCAATTTTATTCCGGATATTCACAATGCTTTAATTTTGTCAATATCTAATTAGCTCTTTTAATATTTTTAAAAGACTACATGATAAAATTCATGTGGCAGCTTAATTAAATAATTTAAAAATAATACTTTATTTTAGTTTAAGTATATTGTAGGAAGTAAATAGAACTTAAATGATTACTGTAAATAATAATAATAGATTAAATCGTAACGTTTACATCAAATTGACTAGATATGTTCATGTACATCGTGTAATTTTGTCATTGTTTTATCGAAAGTTTCGATTTATCCTATTTGTCTATTATATGAATAAGCGTTTCTAATGCATTTCTAACGGCAAGCGAATGTCAAGCGATTACGATGCTAATGTCTCGTGGCTAATATAACCAAGGTTGGTCATTAAAATTGCGCTCGCATAACTTAGCTCGCTACAATCGCTACTGCCCAATTATTCGAATGGATTTTGCTATCGCGATTGATTTTTACTATCTATCCAACCAATCATAAAAAAGTCGTATTTGTATTAATATTATTTACGATCCTGTTTTAACGATAGTAAAAATCGAAATATTTGTAGCAAACTACAAGAAATCATGATCGGATATACATTTACATTATTTACGACGTGATATGCAACATTTAATTTACCATTTTAACAATGATTAGCCCGATTTCAAAATTGCCAAAAATTTCTCTCTATATTTTTATAAATCTCTCTACGATGAAAAAAGTATATACAAAGAACAATAATGCAGCAAATTCCCTGAATTCAATACAAAAGGGCAATTAAGTTGAATGAAAAAATGCATATCTCGGTGAAAACTCACCGGGCATTTGCATACCAATTTAAACAAGACAACTTTGTAAAACTGCAATTGTACAGTTGAATGCGCAGATACATAATGCATTATACATGCACACATTGAAATCTCGCATTAGTATGATCCTTCTCACCCTGATAGAGAGATAGGTCGCTGCGGTCCAAGCGAAACAGACAGCGTTTAAGCAAAACGGTTTAACATAGCAAACTCATTATACGTGTATATAGATGAACACGCGTGCAGCACGCGCACGCGAAGGATAGTTGCAAAGCAAGTGCGTGTGCAACGGGCCTCTGAAGGCGAATAACGAGTGCAGCGTTCAGGGCCTCTTTAGCGTGTCTTATTCTTTCTCTCTTTCTTAGCCGCTCTATACAATCACTTCACTCTCATATTTATAATATATTCATAATTATCATGCGCGAGGCCGGAGATTGATTTTGCAACGGCGACGATCGATATAATTCCGCTCAATACGATTAATCGGCAATAGCAGCCTTGATATATCGAGAGGGTGCTGTCAGATGCTCGTAGCATCGCGAATCCGTAGTAATTCCGTCACGAATTCGCCGAGATCGCTCTAATGTTATTCTATATGGGGAGATTAAGCAAGTGACCACGTGGATGCTTCTAGGGCAAGGTGACTGGCTTGAAACAACCCATAATCGTGCGCAATTAGTCGTGCGTAATTAACCCATAATCATCATAGTTGCTATATCAGAATCTAGGACCGATCAAATTAGAATTTTTATAGAAAAACCGGTTTTATCATGAACGAAAAAGTAAAGAAAAAAAAATTTTTGGACATGTACAAATTAGATAATTTCAATAAGATAGCGAAACTATTTAGCTAGTTCTGTTTAGCTTAAATTATTTAAATTTGTTGAATGGCAGGACCCGACGAAATGCGAAATAGTATCCGCATTGACGCGATCGTGATAGGAAATTTACTCAAGGTCGGCTTACTTTTCATCCCGCGTCGCCGCTACTCGTGCGATCACTATCGATCGCGCATAACCGATTCTAGATCCTAGTATCTAGATCCGGCGTCCGTACGTACGTACAAGTTCCGTTTGAATGAGTCAGACTCGTCATGATCGTCAAGTAAATAAAAATCGAAGTTAATACACGCGTAATTCAAAGCGAACAAGTGCAGTATATAAAATCGAGAATATTAAATGTGCATATTATACAGCTACGTGCATTTACTTCCGAGATTTGCCATTTGAAACGTAACAGAAAGACACTACTCGTCGGAATTGAAATCACCAGATACTTTGGTTTTCTTTCAAAATGAAAAAATATAATTGAAAGATTTAGATTATTTAGAATTAATTAGAAAGATTCTTAGATATTTAAAATAATTTAAATCTTTCAATTTTTGTATTTTTAATCCTTATTTTTTATTTAATGCAGATTTGAATTTCACTGATTAGTGAGTTACGTCTATTTACGCACATCAGCGGTTCCGGTTTATAGAATATGCGGAGAAAGTGTAAGATTGACCAAGTCGTCATACCGAAATGGCGTGTTCTTGTATTTATACAGACAGACGCAAATAACAAATCGTATAACGTTTAGAGGAAATCCGTCATTTTGAAAAGAAAGTACAAACCAAAAGCAAAGACCAAATCCAAAACATTTTTAGATTTTAATCTTAGAGAATGTTACATTGTGTTAGGGAAAATTAATTTCTTACTCATTGATAACGGTATCTGATGTACAACACCTCGCGTTGAATTATGCATGATTGAAGAGCGCGGTATTCTGGGAAAAGTCCACGAGTTTGCGATTAGCATTCGAATTTGCAAACATCAGCGATGTGTGAGCGATTCACGCTGCTAGAATTTTTGCATCAATAAATCTTGATCGTTCGGAAAACAGTAGGAATCGAAAAGATCGAAGTGGCGATTACGATGTATGTTTAGCGCGGTTGTTAAAAAGATAAGTGCGATATCACGAGAGCAATGAGACATAGACCTTGCCGGTTATTCTTACGCCGTTGCGAAATTTCGCATCGTCGTTATTATAGGTACACATGCAGCTAGAAAAAAAAAGCGAATAACCTCGTAAACGCGTCGATTATAAGTTGTCACACGACTTATTGAACGCGAATAGAAATAGGAATTGGCCTTGCTATCGTAATCCATGGTGCGTTATACACGCGACGGAAAAACGAGAGAAAAACGTGGCAACCTCGAAAAAGTATCGATTAAAATCCATTAGTGTGCGATCCGAGAGAAAAAAATATAGTTACGCGAGGAAAGACGAGTTCTCGCGAGCTGTAATTTGCAAAATAGATAAAGTACGTATTAAAAAATACTGTTACATCGTCGCTTCCAGTTAACATTACGTACTCGAGAATGACTATGTAAAGACAATCGATAATTGCAAGTTTCACGTAAAACCGTTTACAGTTGTTTATTTTCAGCTTGCTATTATACTAATCGCAGTGGCACACATGCAAATGCAATTTTATGCATCAAATAAAAGTGCAAACAGTCGCGAGAGAAAGGGGATGATGCAAAAAATAATTTTACGATTTGCGTAACGTTTGGCAAGGAGGAAGAATGTTATTCGTGTTTCGAGTTTCAGATAGCTGAAAAGTAAATTCGCGGCGCGTCGAGAGAATCGCCAATTTCTCCCAATCGTCGCGTTTTCCTACGATCGAAAACAGCTGACTCGTAACCGGCTACTTCCTCGTGTAATCTCGTTGGACTCGTGCTTTGCAACATATTGAATTTTTCGCGCCTGCTAAGTGCCATAGATCTTGCATCAGCTGCTTCGCTCGAACTTATGTAAATACATGCACGCAAGACAAACCGGACATTGAACGGATTATCTCTTTATATTTCTCTTATTTCATTTTTTGACCAAAACAAAAAATAAATGGTTGAAACGATAAATTTGCAAGACGGAATTATCGAGACAAATCTTCTTTTACCAATCATTCTAATTAAAATTATATGTAAGTGTTTATATGCTTTATGCAAATATTGTTTAAGACATTTTTTTCGATGAATGGCTAGATTCTGCGAACAATTTAAAAACGTGAAGATTTTGCTTCGGACCGGTTTTAGATTACTGAGAAAGAGCGCATGAAAAATTCTAATTAAACCCATACAAAATGTGACCTCGACAATTAAATATTCATTAATATTACAGCAAGGTCAATAACATTGCGTAAACAGGATAATAACAGCGCATGTACTTTCTCTGAACGAGGACTCTTCTCCGTTTCGCCGGGCCTACGTGAGAATTTCACTCACGTTGGTCACGTCGGTTATTAAGATTGAGAAAGAGCGGAACCGACACACATGCACCTTTAAGCGATTTTCTGACGCAATTTTTTTCACCCATTTCGAAATGTACCGTTAGCCAGAAAAATCTCGAGAATCTAACTACAAAAGCAAACACTCTCTGTGTACAGAAATTGTATAATTAAGTCAGACCGCATGGCTTAGCAGCCGTGTCTCTATAATGAATACAAAGTGCATGTAATTTTATATAATTCGATAAATAATGTACTTGTCACATATACAACAAGATCAAGTTTTGCAACTACGTTTGTCGAAATGTAAAGAATTCTCGTGTTAAGAAACTAGAATGACATTTTCAGCCGTCTTCGAAGACATTCGTATATGTTACGGTGATTTAAACGAACGGTTGAATTCGCGCGCTTACCAAGGTCTTTTTGATCGAACCTGTTGCTCTTGACATGTACATGAATAGCACAAATGAAAGCATTTTGACAATGGCAATTGAAATTTTTCACAAATAAATCGCAAATAACAAGTCATTTATCAAATGCGATTTTTTGAAAGAACATAAAAATGTAAACAAGAATTAGGTTGTATTTTATATCCAAATATTTTTTTAAATAGTATTTAATATTTTGCGAAATGTTATTTTGTATTTGTCTAAAAATTACATATACTTAAACATTTATTTATGATATCCAACATTTTCTTTTATTCTTTCTCATTTTTTGCAATACTTTAACAACTTTTGGATTACTTTTATCGCGTGAATTTAATTATTTATCAAATTATTATTTAAAAATAAGACTTACCTCAATACTGTAAGATTTCTTGATGGCGAACATTTCGCGGTTTTTCTGAGCGGCTGCGACTGCCATCATATCTTCTTTATCACTCTTCTTCCTCTGATAACGATTAATTTAGTTGGTTTTTCTTAATTCGACGGTCGATCGACTTTGATGTCTTTCTATCGTCGGTTCTTGGCCTGATAGTGCTCACTGGACAATAGATGATGATGTGCGTGAGCTCTTCACTGCCTCTTGCGAGAAATTTACACGAATGGATTCCCCGTTGATCTACGTTGCGCGCTTTTCGACTTTAATATCCCGATGTCCTCTTCGGTCTCGATCCGTCCGATCTGCTACGGTTCGACTACGACAAACGACGAGGACGTCGGCGACGACAACGAGCCTCTACTACTTAAGTCCGCTTTGGACGGAGCGTACGAGCGAATGCGTCTACGGGGCGGATTGCTGCCGCATATAAACGTTGCCTCCCTTCACCGCCTGCTAATGCCGGGGGTCAGGGGTGCCCCCACCCTATCGTCGTTTCGGGTGGTCCACCAGCAGCAGCCGTCGCTACCACCACCGCCGTCGCCGTTACAGCCGTCGCTGTCGTCACAGCGCCGCCGGCGCTGCTGCCATTGATGAAGACCGTCACGTGGAAATCCCTCGCCTAGCTGCTGATATTTTTTTATCTCGTTTTTGGGATTCCTGTAGGAAACTATCGCGCATCTTCCACTGGACGACACAATAACGAAAATACCTATTTCGTTATAGATAAACAATAAAATAGGTCTGACATGTATAGTTGGAAGCAATTTGTTATCTTCCATTTGTTATCTCTTTATGCTATAGATATATATAGATATATGTATCTAATAGTATTTTAGTATGTGACATAATCTATTAGTTTACGATTGAATGTACTACATGACATTGGACATGTAAATAATCAAATAGTGCTTTATAGAGAATCCTACATTATCTTAAGATTCCCAACAAGGATATTGAACATTAATATATAAATACATAATTTTAACATTAAGATAAATTATATTTTATAATTAAGAAAATAATTTCAAAAAAGTTTAAGTAATAGTTCTTAATTCTTCGCTGCTGAAAAAATTTAATATGTGTGTGTGTGTGTGTGTGTTCCCTGTAAAAAATATCTTTTAAAAAAATGGCTTTTAAAATCGATATTGAAATGAATTTGAGCAGGACACGCGAATGGGACGAATAATCAAGTTAGCAATATCATTTTCTGGATTCAGAGTATTTATAACTTGCGCTTAAAATAGCCATTTTATCTTGGTGAATTGGTTTCGATCATTTCTGAAGAGAGCATAGAGAAATATAATGAATTATTATGTAATTATTATCATACAGATGATAATCGACATGTTGTATTAAATTTAATTTTGTAAATAATTACACATCAAAGTTATCTATACTTGACATATTTAGTACAATCTATAAATATAGAGGATTAAAGGAAATAAAAAGAATAAAACATAAATAAAATATTTGCAGTAGCAAGAGAGAGTAAAGAAACAGAATGAATATTGAACAAGTATTTTTCAAGCGTTGGAAAATCGCTATATCACAGAAACGTAAGGCCAATGAATGCAAAGATTTCAAAATCAAAGATTTCTAGGGTTTTCTCATTTCTTAAATTTTGCAGAGATAAGTTTCAATTAAATTTTAATTTAATATGATACCGCAAACGCACGAATCTTAATTAGACAAATTAAACAGCTAGGTTTTTTATCTTTCGTTAAAAAAAATACCTAGGTAATTTACCACTTGGCATCGCTTTTCCTCTAGGTTTGCGTAAACTGTGCATTAAAGGTTAACCACGATCGCTTTTGCGTTCGCGTCGTCAGAATTAGCTCCTCGCAAATATGACGTTCGCACGATCACGCACGTTACGCTCGATCCTCACACGCACCGATCTAGCCGTTCGATCGTCACTTCTGTGCGTCAACGCGTTCACGTGCGTACGTATGTACGCACGTATGCACGCACGCACGAGGCGAATGATCGCGCGTGCAATCGAGTGATCGGAGAAAGATCTTACGAGAGAAAATGCACGTGTTAGCTTTTTTACAGCTTTCTAAAGACACGACTGCAAACGGTCCGGCCTCTGCCGTGCATTCGCCGACAATGGTGCATTCGGTAGGCGTGTCAGCATTATTATGATGAATATTTAACAGTAGCGCGGCACGATCGCCAATATCGTTAAGAACCTGCTCCTCATAATATGCATAATGACACGATATATACATGAGCGTATACAGAAATAGAAAAACATTGAATTTACATGCACGGCGTTGTGTAACGGAGGCTGGTCGGAGATCCAAAGACTTCGGAAATTCGATTATTCTTGATTAATGGGCGCGCGAGATCATTCAGATATGATAGCATTCCTAGAAAAACTTATCGATTGAAAACGAAGATCGATGAGAAGGAAAACATGTATATGTTATTTAAATCAATGCTCGTGGAAACACATGTTCAGATGTCTGATGCATGCGCCTGACATTAATTGATTCAAATAGTAACAATCGATCACCGTGAAGATTCCAGAATAATATAAAAACAATCCTTTGATATAAACACGTGAATTTAATGAAATTAATATGGAAGAGATGACTAATACATGGAATTGCCTGACATTAGTAATCCATGTTGATATTCGATATTTTTCCACTGTAAATACTAATTTTAATATTGGGTCTTGCGAAAAATTACGGAAGAAACGCATAATATTTTTGACCGACGGGCGATCGTTTCGTAATGATCCATCAAATTGTCGGCACATTGATGAAATTTTCCTCAGACGTCATTCAGGTGTGGCAGCAACGCATCATGTTTTGGTCGACGTCACGAGTCGCGTCGCTGGAGGCACGAATAGCCGGGGACTCCCGAGTGGCCGAGTTGAAGTCTGTCGGTCTCCTTAGCTGCCAATCCGGTTTCCGAAGTGTGGATTCCCAGGCTGGGAGTTTCCAAGAGTAATCTTTACCGGGGCAAAAGAACCGTTCGACCACAACGTCTGTCACAACGTGAATCATATGTATTTAGAATAACGCGATAATGCAACCCGTAATCACGCTCATTGCTTTCTCTTTGGATATTGTCTTTACGATATCAGGGGAAGTACATGTGGACTTTCCATTATTTACACAAATAAGTTGGCACGGTATAAATAAACAGTATAGTAGGGAAACATGTTTACTGCATTTTATGTATTAAATTCTTTTTAGAAACGGTAAAAACATTTAAGTAAATTTAATTATAATAATTTCGAATGTTTATAATGTTTAGGAAAAAATTTATTAAGAAAAAGCAAAAAAAATATTACCTACATATTTTAGTTATCTTTAAAAAAGTACAATTGATTATAATTATAAAGTAATATTATAATTTCTCTTGAATATTTATTTTATAAGAACGATGCAAATATGACAATTTCACGTTTTTTATAAACTCTAATCTAACGTTTTACTTAAGCTGGTTTATCCTTAATTATTCATCATGATTATGCAACTAGATATTTCTATATTATCTATCGCTTTTATAGTATAAAAATACTTTAGAATTTATCCTCTTCATATTGAGACTAAGCAATGTCTGCGCGTATATTTCTCTCATTAATTGATAATCCATATCGATTGCTTAGTGACCCTTGAGAGTAAAGCGACGAGTTAATCCATTTATCGTTGAATAGTTAATTATATATATATTTGCATTTGTTTCTAGAATAATTACATGATACGCTATCAAAATAATAATGGAAAAAGACAATAATTAAATAACAACAATTTAGGACAGTAATTAAAAATGATAAAAATAAAACACAATTATTAAAAATAGAAGAAAATTACTGCAATTTTATCGAAATTTTGATTACGAATTTTGAACCTTGTCTCTAGAAAACTTCATTAAACTTTCTCAATATCAGAAATTTGATTAATAATTGATCCTGTGTTGAAAATGATTGAACTAGATAACTCGATCGATGAGGCTGAATCACTATTAGCCTTTGGCCGGCGAGTTAAATTATTGTCATGCGGAGCAAACTCTAAGGACAAAAGAGTTA
>VBVR01005551.1:0-11844 GCA_011638315.1 Tetramorium parvispinum
TTTTAATATATATTAATTAGAAATTTTATTCTCATATTTACATATTTTATGGAAAAGCTATCTTGGAAATCAATTAAAATTAATATATTTAATTTCTTAACGAGAATATTATATTAAAATCAAAGCAAAATCATAATAAATATACAATATGAAAAACTTTATGAAAATTATTAAGATTTTATGATACTAAACATTTTCATTAAAATATTTGATGTCTTTTGGAAAATGTTGATTTCTTTTAGAAAGGGTAAGATATGTCACTCGTCTTTTATGTGTGTGTGCGTGTAAATATGTACTATTCATAATTAATCCCAGGTACTATAATATGTATATTCCGTGTATGTTTGGGCGAAAAAGAACAGATCGACGAGTAAAATTTCGTTGTAAACTTTCAAATTTATTCATGTACGAGTAACTTATATTGGCATCATACTAAACAGAGTAATGTGTTGCGAATTATTGTTATGATTTGCTAATCATAGCAACCCAGACAGCACAAGATCTCCAAGACATGTCCTAGGAACATTCTTACAACGTTCTTAGAATGTTTTTGAGATGTCTTTGGAAGATTTGTGCTATTTGGGAATTTGTTGCAAGTTGTTACATCTTATGAGCGATTCATTTTTTTCTTATACATACATCATTTTTATTTACATAAATAATTAACATATATAAATGTAATACACACATTACATACACAATCTGTATGTGGAACATGTGCGTGCGCCTGTGTGTGAGATGCGTGCATACTCGTCCATGTGTGCGTGGTGTATGTTTTATAAAACAGAGAAATATCTAAAAAAAAATGTATTTCAAAGCTTATAAAAACATATGACTTCAAAAAGAACATCTTATGAATATGTATCTGTTGAAAATAGAAAGAAATTACGAGATTTTAAAGTTATTTTTGCTATTTTTAAATAGAGCTATGATATAAAATATCAGGTTGAAGTAGAAAACATTTCATAAATTATCAATACTATTACAATACACTACACTGTTACAATACAATACACGATAAACATACTATTCATAAAACGTCTTTTCCGAAATTAAATAATTTTTATATATGATGCTTTCATGTAAAATGTCATATTTATTTTCGAGATATTTATCTGTTTTTTTCCTTAAACGAGGAGGTACACATTCTGTATTATTCACACACACACACACACACACACACACACACACACAGAGGCGCGTGCACGCGTACGCGCGCTCCCATAGCACAAAACTTGCAGTTACATTGTATGTAGATATTGTTGCAAAATTGCAATCTTGCAGTATTGCTATAATGTAACTGCAAGTTTCGTACTGTATGGGCTTGCACTTGCACGTGTATGCACATACACAACACACAAATACACGCACTCACACATACACACGGTGCGATATAAGATTGATAATAATAATTAATAAACATATATACAATTCAGAAAGTCAATTTTCAAAATTTTTTTTATATGTGTGTTATGAGACGTTTAATGATAAATATTCTAATAATCTGATAAATTAATAATAAGATTGTTCTTCATTTGTTAAAAGTTAAAATAGAATTAGAGACTTTTAAATAAAAGTTTGAGTGTTTTCGACTATTCACTCTGATTTAATTTAAAGAATTAAATTAATTTTACTTATATTTTCTTCTCATAATTTACAGAAAACATTCACATTAAAAATCATTTGACATGTTTGAGTTGTATTATAATCACACATACAATTACATTATTAAAAAAAATGCACGAAAACAAAAATAATTGTTTTCTATAGTTTTTGGGCACTGAATACAATTCCTTTTACAAGTTGCTCTATTATGTTACAATTTTTAGTTAGTGTAGTATAAGAAATGTACAGTTAAAGTTGCTCATGTTCAGCGTCCAAAAAAACTATAGAAAACGATTATCCTCGAGCTTGTGTTTAAAAAATTACTCATTGTTAAATAATCTATTAATTATTTTCTACAGTATATATCCAATCATTAGTGAAGTTTGCTTGCTGATATGATTGTTGAAATATTATATTCGAATACATAAAATACAGCAATTACCAAACTCTTGCTTGAAAGTCTCTAACACCATTAAGCTGTTTCTCGTAACAAATTTTTCAGGTGGGTGTAAGATTTGTTGAAATAAATTTTTACAAAGTGTCTGCTAAAATTTCGTCGATAGAATGCTAATAGAAATACAACAGAATGTGCTAATAAAATGCTAGATGGACTGCCGAACATAATGTACCATTTCATAATCATTTAAATAATATATTCCATTTAAATGATTGTGAAATTACAAGTCCCATTTGATTTCGGTTGACAATCTGTTGATGAGCTTGATGCTAATCTGTTGCTCGAATCTACTGGCAAATTGCTAGCATATTGCTAGCATTGCTAATACGTTAAGACGTGTTTATTGAACTTGCACAATTCTTATAAATATATCGTCCTATTTTTCATCATTGCACAACGAAATTTTACCGAGTAATTATTTATCGTAGTGTTGGTCATTTTAGGAAGAAGCTTAAGTACATTTTGGCCTGAGATCGGATGACTAGCATTTTCGATTGTTATTGGCGCCACTATGACGAACACGTAAACGGTCTTGGCGACGAAGTCGTTTGCCTTTCGTCTGACGTGCTTTATTGTTTCTTTCCAAACGGGCTTTCTTCAGATTCTGAGTCGTGCGCTTCTTTAGTACCTGCAGAGAGAGAAAAGACAAGTATTAAAAAATATTCAAGAAATTTTGTGAAAAACAAAAAAATAAAGAATCAAAGCTTCCATAATATTTGAATGTTCAATGACAGTGATTTAAATCTAAAGAATTTAAAAGTTTCTAACTTGCAAAGAAATCAATCACATACTTAAAGGATAAAAAAACGCGATAAATTTATAATAATGAGAAACTTTTTTAATAGTTTGTTTTTCAATGTATTTGGAATATTATCAATATTTGTTCTCTTATCTAAAAACTTAACTTGAGAATTTAGGAAATTCGTACCTCTTGAGCTCGTTCCTGAGCAGAACGAAGTTGATTTCCGATTCTAGCTCGATTGTTATTGCTATCAGATGCAGGTAATTTATCACTGTGGATAGCTTGCAATTCTGCAACAACTCTACGTGAAAGTTCATCAATATTACTTCGGTCTGAATTGCTATCTAAAGATGTGGACATGGTGCATAACGTGGACGTGGAGGACAAGAGATCAGCTGGCGATGCCCCGGGAATTTCTTGACAAACATCAGTGTTACATAAGATAGTAACATCTTTTTGGGTTTCCGTCCATCCGTCTGGTGACGGAGGCGGAGTGTCCGGTACTACAGGGGGAGATGTCATTGTCCCTGATACGACGGAATAGACGGACATGCTAGGATGCTCTATCAACAAATTTTCCATGGGCGAGGTTGCCACTTTCACGGGTCCTTCCTGCGTGAACACTGCGGGTGGCATTTCATACCACGGCTCCTCCAGCGTACCCTCAACTAAAAGGAAAAAAAAATGAGTCCGACAATATAATCTGCTGAAATAATTAAATGATACAAAATATAAAAATAAAAAGAAAAAAAGGTGCTAAAGAAAAAGGACAGAAATTAAAGAATGACATTTGAAAAAAAAAATAAAAGATGAAAGAGAAATTGTATAAGAAATATAGAGAATAATATGTATGTATATTGGAGTTACAAATAAATTACTAAAAAGAACGATAGATTATGTACCAGTTCGGTCAATGAGGATCCATTCATCGTCCTCGACTTCCACTTGCCTGAATCTCCGCATTATTCCTCGGGTTCGAGGATCTTCCTCAAGTGAATCTTGCGTACCAGAGAAGTTATTTCCGAATAAGTAACCGACAAAGTTGCCCAACATTCTGTTATTGTCAACTGTCTGTAACATTCAGAAAAATACAAAGATACATAAATAAAAAAATTAATACCAAAATAGGTTTAATAGCAATTTGTTCGATAGATTTTGTAGTGCGTGCATGGTGTCTGTGAACTCAGTGCCAAAACTGGTACAGTAACTTTAGCACATGAAAATAAGATAAAAATATCTAATAAATATATGTCCAAATTCGAATGATTTCACAATTATAGAAGTTACTTCTATAAGAAAACCTAAATTCACGTAAATGTTGTTTAACGTTCTCTATTCTGTTTAAAATTTTATAAAAGATGTTGAAAATTTTTATTCTGATTTTAATTTTTAATTTTATCTGATCTTTAAATGTTAAATATACTGGATAAATTTCAGACTGATTCCTGACATCGTGTATGGGAAGAAAGAAGGGACCGAGACAAAACAAAAATGCCCTTTGCTATTTTGCAAAATTTCCAATAATTGTCTGATCGAACGAGCCCGCCGAAACTGAAGTATGTCAAGTACTGTATTCACTGAATTATTTTGTGTCTATATCTGCTTTTTCGAGCATATTTTTTATCCAGTGTCCAATAGTTTGAGATGTGAGCTTTATAAAGGTTTCTTTGTTGAGAAAAAAATTTTTTTATTTCGTCTCTCAGATCTTTTCTAGCTTGTAAATAATCTTTAATAAAGGAAGTAACACAAAGTTTTGAATTTTCTTTAAATATTGGTAAAGTTAACTCCGGTTAAAAGCTATTTCACTTTGAAATTTGTATTAGATCAGGGATTTTTATCCTTACTATATTTTCCAAAATAACTTTTTCGATCATTTTTGACAGTGTTTGAAGCCTACGTGCTGTTGTCAGTGTTAAAAGTTGCAGTCTTTTCTGATAGTCTTTAGATTATTAGAATCATTTAATTTTTCAATATAATTCAGAGCAATAGATGTATCCCATGTAGTTGAATATTTAGGTCTGCTTAGACATTTCTTAGAAATCTCGATAATGTATTATCGTTTGAAAAATTTTTCACTGAAATAAACGAAATGGCTGATTTCACTGAGTTAATTGATTCAAAACTGCTTCATTAAATTTCATTGTTAAGAATTGTATGATTGTTGTTGTGTCAGAATTGAAAGGGTTTTCAATTCTGGTCAAGTTTTGTTTTTGCGTAAACTCCCACCACTATTTTAAATATATATCCTTTATACTGTTTGATAGTTGCTTTCGTTACTGACCTTGCAATAATATCTTAAGAATCCTCCGATATTCTCTTACTTAAGAAAGCTTCCCTGATAATTTGACGGCAACCAGGGAAAGGCTTGCATGTAACGGATGTGTCACTTTTCTGCAAGGAGAAAGTAATAGATTTTTTTTTGGTTTAAACAACAGTGGTTTACATTAAAGGACCTCAAGGACCTTAACAAATGGTACCATCTAATATAATTTTCTTTAGAGTAGGAGCTATTAAGGAAAATGGAGAAAATGCGTAAAAATTGTGATCAGACCAATTAATTATAAAAGTATCAACAAAGATTGCTTTTGGATTTGGAAAACGCAAGTAGAAAATATAGCATTTTTTTAATTTTCTCTTGAAGCAAATAAATCAATAGAAAAAGGACCAAATCTTTTTGGATATACTTTTGTCAAAGGATCTCTCAATGGTGGCGTTTCGCATATAATAGGCACGGTCTATATCTGCTGCGCGTACACTTGGCGTTAGACACTATCGTGTCTCTTGATTCATAAAAAATTTGTTTACTAAAAAATTAAAATATTATCAAACTTAATAAAATTTAATCCTTTTCAAATGGTCTAAATATAAACTATACTTTATTTTTTATTGACATAATGTGCGATCTAATTATTTTTCATAGTATTTTTTTTACTTTCTTTCTTTCAATCTGATATCACTTTAAGTACAATAAAATAGGAAGTTAATTTATTATTATATTTTGTCATGAATATTTCGTTCCAGTAATGTGCCAACGAAATGCTTTAATTAATAATAAGTTATTGTATCGAAAATCTCATTTATTGAAATGACATTTTAAAAGAGCAAAATATCAAATGTCTTAAAATATTCTGGAGAAAATGGAGAAGAAACTATAAAAATATTGAAAGATATTTACATGTAAAGTGAAATAACGTTACACATACACACACGCGCGCGCGCGCGCGCGTACATACACATGCTGTTGTATAATCTCGACGTGATTTCGTGGGCGGATGAGTGAGGCGATCATGATGACCTTGATCTCGAATATACTCCTCTCTGACTAAAAGAGTTCTCTCTGAGTGAGTAGTTTTCCTGGCGATAATCACACGCCAACTGCTTAACTATAAGTATCTAAATTGATAAATACATGTAAGTCTTTCTTTTCTGATCCTAGTCTACTACTCGAGTAACGCAATATTAAATAATATACTGAAATATTTTTAAATTATTTATGTAGCCGTTTTGACCGGCAATGTACAAGTCATTACGATATATTTACGCAAATTATATTTTTGAATTTATACATATAAGTAGAATTTCTATTCAACAAATTTTTATTCAACTTTGTCATAGTTATATATGATTTTATATAATATAGTCATTAGATAATATAAAAACTTTTTCTTGAATTAAAGAAAACTTGATAGGAGAAAACTCTTTTAATCAGAAAAAACAAATATAAAATAAAAATTGTGATTTTCTTACTACTTGCCTACAAGAGCATCATCAAGGTTACATGTTTTTTTTTTAGAAAAAAATTAAAATAAAATTTTATTTCAACAATATGAGCAATATAGAAATAATAATAACATATAAACAATATAGAAATAACAATAAAAACATGATCATTGTTCACAAGAAATGTTATTAACGTTATTTTAATGTATTCGGCAATTTGTTTCATTATTTCAAATAAATTTACATATACGCGTGTATATAAAAAAAGGCCTCTTTTCGCTTACAATTTGGAAAATTGTATGCAAACATTAATGGTTTGAATGTAAAATATACAAAAATAGATATATAAAACTAGTTGTTACAACAAAATAGAATTATTTTAAATATTTAAATATAAATGTAAATTTTTACAATTATAATAATTAATAGCTTTATCATTTTAATTATTACTTTTTAAGCTAAACATATATATAGTGTGATTAATTTTTAGATTGATTGCGAATAAATTCAAACAAGAACAAATACATTTATGATTTTATATAATATATATGTTCAAGGAAGAACTAAAGGAACATGAAGAAACAGATAAAGAAGTGGAAAATGTAAAAAAAATGTAAATTAGAATGGAACAGATTAAAATAAATATAACATACATATAAGTTTGAAAAATCCACGGTTAAACGTAAACGATGGCAATTCTAAAATTAATCTCTTATAGATCGCATTATAAATTGCATTTCCTTAACGATCGTAATTATCGATTTTTGTGACAGCTACGTTTGTATGATTATAAGAGGCGATAGAATTACAGATTACATAATTTATCTTTGTCATGACATCATCCTGGCTTATTCCACAATTGGCTGAATGACTTACATCATTCTAGGCTTGGAGTTATGACTCGACTAGCAATGCTAGAATTACGTTAAAATATATTTAGTCTCTCATTTTCCCCTGCATATACGCGCGCGCGTATGTGTGTATGTGTGGGCGGGGGAGGGGGGAATGCTTGTTTAAAGCAAGATTCAAGCATTCTACAAGTAAATCGTATAATAAAAACATGAAATAAGATATAATCACTGAATTTGCAGCTCGTTTTCTTTTTCTTATTTTAAACATCTTTGTTGCTTCCATCGTATTGATCCTCTTTCATTCACTTGTTTTTTTCAAGATTTTTTTTATATACCTAACGAAAAATCTTGCAAAGACACGATGAATAAAATAATAATGTGTAAAGAGTTCGACATACAGCAAACTCAACTTGATATTTCATAGATCGAAATTATCTCGCTTTTTCGAATTTTTTAAAATTGTAAAGTTATAGTGCACGATAAATCGTAAGAAAATCCGTCAATTGTATGTACATTTCAAAATCCTTCTCCTTGCATTATCTTGATTGATTTTCTTAATTTTTATCCAACAGTTTCATTCACAAATTATAATAGATTTTGCTGCAGAATAATAATTATTTTTTAGAATTTTGTCGTTTTTTATATAAATATTGTTACAAAATCAGGCTAAGTGATAGCACAAAGTTGATATAATAATAATTTTACAAAAATTTGTAAATACTTAGTAATTGTCTTTTTTTATTTCTGACATTTCAATCCATCGTATTTCGAATTTATACGTGCGCGTGCCCCCCCCCCCACACACACACACACCGCATCATGAAAAAGCTCACTATATGATAAGGTAAATGAATTCGTCGTCAGGCTGTCTCGCAAATGCCTCACTTGCTCTCGCATATAAAGGTCTTGTTTTTCATTCTTTTCCAAACTTTCCACAACTCTTTCTCGTATATCTTGCATACTATAATATAGCTTTGACGAGCCAGTACACAATCACAGGAAGAATCCCTTTTATCCGTCTTATATAGTTTATGTGACCGATAGTTGCCGTTTTTTTTCCTTCGAAGTTCCAGACGCGTCACTTGGTGCGTCAATGGTCACTGTAACCATGATGCGAGTGCGAGAATGGTTGATAGATTAAAGTAACAAGAATCGGAGTAAGAATCGTCTCGTCGACATTTTTGTCAGTTATGTCAAGCGTATTAAATCTCGAGACGCCGCCGTCGACGCAAATGTGAGGAAAGCGATGCTTGACGATATAAGGAAGAACAAAAAGAGATAAAGAAATGATCGGAAAAGCAGAAATTCACTCGCCTGAATGGTTTCACGTTTGAGGAGCCGTGGTAGCAACTACAACTTGTCGTCAGCTGATTTCGACTGTTGGCAGGCTGGCTGGCTGGCTGGCTGGTTCGTTGGTTGGTTGGTTGGTTGGTTGGTTGGTTGGCTGGCTGGCTGGCTGGATGGCTAGGTGACCCAACGAGTCCAATGACGAGAATCGTGTGGGGGTGAAAGGCGATTGGTGATGAGGACAGTGAGACGGAAGGGAAGAATTCCCTACGAGATGATAGAGAGAAGAGAAGAGAGTGAGGGAGTTAGACGCCGCGGAGTAAGACGGAAACGAGTTGGTTGCGCGGGGAGATGTGGGGAGATCTTGATGAAACGGGGGGGAACAAGGGAGTAGGGGGGCGAGGTACGGGTATAGCGAGGGCGAATATAGCGTAGGGAGAAAGACAATGTTGGCGTAGTGGGGTGCCCTGCAAAGCGACGTCAGGGATGTATTTCACGAGGGTACTGGATGTGGATCCACGCGGTCGCGATACGTTATGTTACAATAATAATTTTCTCTCCCAGAGATAATGAGATTTTAATCGTTCTTGGATTCGAATTAATAAGAAGTATTGTTCTCACTTCATTTATTGATTATTTTATCTTTATTTAGAATTTAATTGCTAACAGAATTTTTGTCTGAAACATTCTTTCGTATCTTCCGTATTTTTCGAGATTTTTGCCTGGAGCATTTAAAATGGGACAATATGTACGTACATACATACACAAGCACATTGATTGAAATTTGAAATTAGTAGTTTAAACGTTCGGGTGCTTTTTTGACAAATAGTGCTTCATTTTCTTATAAATGTTCACAATTTTTCCAAGTCTTGTACACAAGTTGTTAAATTTGATAGTTACGTTCTTCAGCATTCTCTACAACATTCTATTAATAGTAGTAGGAATAGATGATGTATTTCACACAAATATTGTTTTAATATTTTCTTCATATCGTACGGATCTGTGGGGCTAGAAGATCACTTGTTTTGCAGATGCAATATTCAGCCCTGGATGATAACGGAGTCGATCGAAGGTGGGAATTCGCTCAGCTGGTCGAACAGCTGCCCGTTTCTTCTAGATGGCTGATTCGTCATCTCTTTCGACTTCTCTCGTTTCTTTCATTCGTCGGTTATGTAGTCATGTGTTATAGTCGTCGTTATCGTCGATTTTTTAAATGTTCGATTAAGGTACGGACTCTTGTTGGGTCAAGCGGATTCTCCCACCGACCGGCCGTCTTGAAGTACGATCCCACAATCAGCGCGTCTGCTGTGTTCGCGTAATTGTCCACGTTGTCCAACGTTACGCCTGAACCGATCAGCACCGGCAGTCTCTCTGCGACGCATTCCCGCACTTCTGCAAGATGTAATATCGTGTTTGTTTTTATATTCCTGCATTTTTATATTGTGTGATTTCTCTCTTAAATCCTTCTTTTTCCTACGTTGTACTGTAAATTCAATTTTGTCTCAATTTTCTTCTCATATTACGCAAAACTAATAATGTATAATATATCAATTCGATATCACTGAGGGCATAAAAAAACCGACCACGGCGTTTGCTGCTGTTATCATATAGTAGGCAGTTTGTTTATGAATGGAACGCTAACGTTAAAATGTGATATCTCACTTCATCTAAAAATATGTCACAAAAATATAAAAAAAAATCAATTAAACGTTTTTTAAAAAGTGACACTAATCAAAATATTTTTTCCTTGGAGTATGAAATTTTTTCTTTCTACAATCTTTTCATATCATTAAAAAAAGGATATTTTAAATGGACAAATTAAACAAAACAATCTATGTGTCAATTATTTAAAGTGTATAATTTTAAAAGGAAGTAATGACGTTAGATTTATCTAGCTCATACGTAAATTATGTAAATATACATAGAAATATCGGAATATTTTCGGAGTATTATTATGATATAAGTAAATATTTTTAACAAGAGTCTAACAAAAAAAAAATACCTAAAAGATCTCTTATGCTTGTTTCTTCGCCAGTTGCGTTACCGGTTAGTATGACGCCATCAGCTAAGAAAAATTCAGCAGCTTTTACTGTTTCTGACAATGTCACATCGGAAGTAATTACATGCGAACTGCAAAAATTCCAAAGAAAAATAATAAATATAATATATTTACCCAAAGCATAATTTCGAAAAGTTACAAGTTACATCATAAGACATAGGTGTACAGTATTATTATTTCTTTAACATTAAAAAATTACATTTTTGAAAACAAATAAGAAAGTCGCCAAATGCTCTAGTATGAAAAAATTGTGTTATATGTATAAACTAAGTATCTACTACTAGAGTCAAAAACTTCCCGGAATGAATTTTAAAAAATTTATTTATTAAAGTTATACAATTTAATTCATATTCTTAGAATGTTGCATGTTGAGATAGTTTATATAATTTTGAGAAAATTCCATTTCATTTTTAATTATTTAAAAAATATTTCCTAATTTCATTTACAATTGTAATTTAAAATGCACTCAAAGAAAAAAAATTCCATTTATGTATTTCTTTTTATTTATAAGAAATTTTTTTTTCTTTTCAAACTTGAGAGAGAGAGAGAGGAGGAGGAGGAGGAAGGATGTAAAGGAGGAAAAGAGAAGAAAAGGGAAAGAAGATATTTGAATTTTAAAATCTTACCTATGTTTTTTCTTGACATCTGCAAAAATAAGAACATTGTCTGCATCGATTTGTCTTCTATATCTTAATAAAGTTCCAGCATTTGAATCGATAAAACCCTCATCAGCTATATGAGAGAAAACAAATCCTTCGGCCCTAATAAACTGCAATCCTGCAGCTTTGGCAACTGCGATCGCTTCCTTGTTGCATCCTGCGAGAATCTACATTAAATAGTGATAATTGACTGATTAAATAAATTTAATAACGATTTGCTTAAAGGTAATGTAAACATAAACAGTATATGTATATTTTATTTATTGCTAATTTAGTTTCAAATTTGATGAATTAAAAGATATTAAAATATTAAGAAATAGATATAAAAATGGCATAAATAAACATTCTATATATTTTATGGTACTAAAAAATTATTATACTTGAAATAAATTACGCTCGAACAATTTCATATATAATTTATATAAAAATTTTATATATTTTAGTATAAATATATTGAATAAAAT
>VBVR01005552.1:0-11838 GCA_011638315.1 Tetramorium parvispinum
AATTTACTATCTCCTACAGTTCAGTGACAGTCAAAGCCGGAGGTGGCCGGATTGACAAGCATATATCATGCAGGTTCAAATTGACACGTAAATCTACTAGAGACTTTAATCCGTAGAGATTTTAACGAACGTTAAAAATTTGTAAGCATTGTAATGAAGTAAAAGGGAAACGGCAAATAGACCGATAGTTGTTGAGATACGACAACTTGTTCGTCCAAGGAAAGAAAATTAAGGGAGTAAAATTACCGCAATGGAAACTTTGTATATAGGTACATAGGAGACTTCTTTGTCTCTCGAAACTATTTTAATTATTGCTAAGTAAGCAAATGGATATCTCGTTCACTAGTACAGCTCGTTTTCTTAGTAACTTTACTGCCACTCGCTGTCACTCGTTTACGAAAACTCATTACCATGCCGAGGGGTAGAGGAAAACTTCATTGATTATCCGCTATCTTCAATATGGCGTCCCGGAAATGTGTAGTCAATCTCGCGCTGATAAATATCTGACGGATATAGGGGGATTGAGGTACACTTTGACGGATTTATTGCTACACGAAGAGAGAGAGAGAGAGAGCCCATGCGAAAAGTTGTCGTTTGAGCTACATAGATGCTCGTTAAGTTGAGTTTTCACAAATAGGCGAACGCGACCGGAGATGCGCTTAGCGTTCATCAATCGCACTCGCGTCATCTCGTAAAATATATGCTTCGCGGACAGTCCGTTATGCAGGAGCGCGATACATCGGGTATAGCCGGTCATTACTCCTTTTATACGATTTTCATTAATGAGACCCTGAACGCGCACCGGCTCCGCACCTCGCCTCTTCTCGTCTCGTCTCGTCCCGTCCCGTCCCGTCCCGTCTCGCAGCTGCGAGTCGATTTTGCATCCGGTCAAGGACAAGTTGGCGCGAGCGCGTGAGATCGATATTTCTCATCCTTTCTCTAGGCGCACCATACGATTCGGTATGGAAGAAAGTAATGTCATTAGCGGCTCGCTGTGCGGCTTGTTGCGTGCATCACGTTAATATCCCTCTTGTGACGTCGACTTATTGACGGCCCGCTGTCGCGGCGGACGTCGCGTCGAAATTATCCATTCGTTAATATTTCATCGTACGTTCGATTAATGTCAAAACTGTAACATGCGCGACGTGCACGGTTTTGCCCGCTGGTGATGATTTATTGCTCGGTCACAGGTGAGAAAATTCGTGCGGGTCCCCCGTCCCGTCGGCAAAACATCGAGGACGCGGCCTATCCTGAAGAAATCTCTCTCCTTCTCTGCCGATGGCAGGGAAAATTATTTGCCTAACACGGGCTATTGAACATTACGGGGAACTTCTTTATAACGATACACCGTATCGATAACTCGGCTCTGCTGTTGGCATGAGAAAAGGTAAACTAAGATTCGCTTAAAGTATTTATCGAGATTGGCTTCCTATCCATGCTCGATTGGTTACGGAATTAGAGCAGGGTATTAGTCCAAGTGCATTACGATTTTTCTTCTCGGTCAAGGCCGCTGTATTTATCTTGGATCTCGTGAAGGCCACCATTATTACGTCAACTGACCGATATAATTAAAGGCGGTAAAAGACGTTGAAACAAAGTTAATGCGTTGTCGATTATTTATGTGTCGATAAAGTTTCTTAATACATGCTAATCTACTTTACTAAAGATGCTTTATTAAAGATTGTTCGCACAATCTTGCGCTAGTAATCTGGAATACTTTGTAGTTCCGCGAAGGAAAGTTATCGTGAAAAAGAGCAGCATATTTATGTATATTGAAAACTGACACTCAAATTTGGGCACTGTTAAACTCGTAGGGTCAAATTAGGCTCAATTTGAGTCATTTTTAATTATTTCATACACTGAGAAAAAGAATTTGTTGAAAAACGAAAAAAAAATTAATATATTTCATTTAACGTATCTGACTAAAATATTTAGTCCGATACGTTCAACTAAACATTACTACAATGACATAAAATATTATATGAATGAACTATACTTTTTTAATGCAACTAAAAAAAAACTAAAATTGTTGAATCAACCATTGGGTTAAACGACTATACAAATTTAGTTCGTACAAACGATTTTTTTTCAGTGTTTTAGTCAAATTAATCGAATATTGAGTAGGAGCAGTGGCAACCCGTAGGAGTTTACAGTGTTACAGTTATAATAAATACACTGTATATATAAGTGTCACAGGCAGGATTAAAGCCGCCAGTTCCAGCGGGAACGAGGAAAAAAAAGTCTACTGTGTGCAGAGATTGCTATATTTTGCCATGGTCATAAGAATAAATTAGTATCGATAAGGAGAGAAATAAAACGTTACATTATTCGTCACGACATGCCGAGAGCAGTTCCGTCTTCTAATGCCGTCGTACGCGTCAATAATTCCAAGTTGCCCTGATTCAACAACTGCTCATCGGAATCCGATTCGCTCATTTATCCTGGTAAGACTATCGAAGCGTTTTAAGTAATCAATATCGCACCAAAACGTCAGTACGCGGGTAGGGCGAATCTCATTACCCTTCGCTGCCGAGGCCATTGTGCAGCCGAACTTCATTATCCGGACTAATTATTTCAAAGTTAGTCGAACAGTTCGCCACAATGTAATGGCGAAGGAAACGGTCTCAGCGCCAAGAGAGGTCTTGAGATAGAGAGCGAAGAGAGAGAGAGAGGAGCAAGACAGTTGTGAGAGAGGAGAGAGGCGGGGCGGGACGAAGGGGAGAGAGTACCGCGCGAAGGAGAACATCGCGTAGAGAACATAATATCGCTCGGTACAAGCCTCTCCTGCCTTTGTTGCCATTCATTAAGGTAATTACAGGAACCGATTTTCCCGCGAATGCCTGGGTGCAAGTAAGAATTGAATACTGTTGCACCACCCGGCTTAGTACATATAGCGTTCGCCAACGCGAAACATTGCTCCGAAACGACGCGACGACTAACGAAGCGCTCGAGCGAGCTCTTAAATCGTATACTTCGTCAATCACACTTGCCGGAACTCGATATGTGACGGCTATAAATATTGGAATTAAATTTTGAAATATCTGATCAAGGAGCTTGCACGTTAACGCCAGCTACTAATACGGCAGGATGCGCGCCGTACGCGTTTAACGAAATATGTGCTCTCAGCTTTGTATCGTCTAAACATGGGAATTGCATTATCATAAACTTCCTCGTTCGTAAAGACTGCGTAATTAGAATCGTACGTAAAACGTCATGTAAGATTTTTCTCGTGCCATTTATAGCGTTCCGATCAAGTTTACCAACACGTTTTGACTTCAACTTTATTTTAGTTTGACTTCTTTGCGATGCTGGATGCACTGAGAGAAAAATATAGTTACTTTTGGCCTCGACTACAATTTTGTAACATTTCTAACGATAATTATGGTTAACATAATGATGTATATAGTTACGTTAATCATATTTCGTGTTAGAAATATTATAAAATTATGGTTGAGGCTAAAAGTAACTACATTTTTCTCTCAATATGAAAATTAAGTATCATGAATATCTTACTTTGTATAAAGATTAATAGCGTTTGTTATTCTGGGTAACTACGCAGAAAACGGAAGCGTACGCATTCTTGGCAGAACGAGAATGAAAAGTGATTTATCAGAATCCGCAAAAGAAACCGTGTTACGTATATTACAGCAATCAGAATCTGAGAAGAACGAGAAACGATATTGAATAACATGGTACGACACACTTTCACATGTTACTTTTGCTACACGATCTTTAATCCGGCACACATTTTTTGCACCATACAACAGTCTCAAGTCCGCGCACTGCGCATTTTAAATCCGCATTGTTTTATATCGACGTGACACTCTGGCGATGCGACTCGAGTTCTGTTTTCACAGCGAACAACGTAGACTCGTAGGCGTATCCAATGCTAAAAGAAAATCGCGCCGCAAGACGAGAATATTGCAATTTGCATCGGTAAAAAGAAATAGCACATTTCTACATTTCTCCCTCCCCATTCTGTTTCCGAGAGACGCTGCATAAGAAGTATCGACAAGGATTCTACTTGTCCCTTAATCAAGCGTGCAGTGGATAGAGCAGTAGATGTATTTATCACGTACAAGCTGCTGATTCGAGGGATCGTCCTATTATATACGACCCTCATTAAACGCGGGTCGGAAACTTCTATCGGTGCAGGTAAGATTACGCTACTAGTGAAAACCGTTAACTTCTTTATGCAATACCGTTTCTACTCGCGCAGAATTCTACTCCGACGTTCACGATGGAACGGCTACTATATACATATAAAACTTGATGTCCCTCTTCAATCGTTATACATCACGCACAGCTCGATCGGGCACTACGGACATTCTTGACGTTCGTGAGAAAAAAGAACGGCGCGAGACATTGTAAGCATCCTCTCGCCTTCTTAAGGTTTCACGTTGAAGGAAACTCCAGAGGCAATCTCTGATTCAATTATGTCAGAAGTGAACCTCACTGAAAAGCGCGTTTCTACCCGTAATCCTACGGTTGCTCCGCGGAAGCGGAGGGAGGCCTTACGAAGGCGGCGTCGCGCAATTTCGTTTCATTTTCCCTGAGCAAGCACGAGAGGAGGCCGAGGAAACGTGTAGGACGTCCTCGCGAAAACGGCCACCCAGCTCCGCCGCGCGCCGCTGGTCGCGTCGTGCGATTACGCAACGACATTTTCACGCTGATTCGATCAATTATTATTCCAGATCGCCATCGGAGGGGAGCGAAAGATCGGAATTTTTCTCGAGTGCGCGAAACCACCGAGACGGAAAATTGTTTTTCCGCATACGTAGCCCGCGCGTTACGGCTATAACTACCGCCGCGGATGGGACTTTATCGATTTCAATCGGAATACAGGGCGCATCGCGAGTGGATTGGGGCGCACACGTCGTCCAGCACCCGGTGAGACGTGAAAACGCGAAATGGAAAAACTCGAGCCCCGATCGGCCCGGGGACAAGCGGAATTTTGCGTTTAATTGGAAAAAGAGATGCACGCGCGGCCGACAAGGGGATGCGATTTTGTATTTTTTTGTCCCCCTTCCTTTTGTCACCGGCCGGTCCCGCTCGGGCAATCTGATCGTTTCCAGCTCCGAATTTTCACGGCCACTGCGCGGTTTTGCGGCAGGAGGAGAGGAAGACCCCTTTCTGATCGCGCTGCTATGCATTGGAGAAGTTCACTATTCGGCGAGATCGCCGATCCTGGCTCCTTGCACGAAGAGATGACGTGCAAGATAGATTGCCGGCCATTTTTATTCGCGCTGATTGCCCCGCGACGACAACGTCTACCGTCCCCGTCGCCGCGCCGTGCAGCCCGTATTCCGGACGACGGGAGATCCGGTGGAGTCTCGAGAGAATCTCCATCTCCGAGACTCGTGGAGGGCCACGTCGAACTTGAAATTTCACTGCGATACGAGCCGCTGTCTCGGTGCAACACTGTTTATCATCCCGCACACCTCTCGGAAAACGGGGACCCGCGGCGCGGCGCGGCACGGCGAGAATCGTATCCGCGTATCCGTAGGCGGTCTGTCTTTTCGATCGGATCACGTACCTGGACGGTTGCGGTGGGCGACGAACCGCGGCCGGGGAGTAGAAACCAGGGTAAAATCTGCGGTAGAACGCGCGGACGGGCCTCGTACGCAGGGAAGTCTCTCTCTCCTAGGCACTCGAAGAAGCGCTCTCTCTCGCTCCCGCGTGTCCTTGGACTTGAGCCCCGTTCACGGCCACAACCAACACAGAAATGCTGGGATTGCAAGGCGTGCGGCCACTTTTCCTGCCGGTACCCACCAGGTGGGGGACGGTACCCGGTTGCTGTTGGCAGGTGGAATGCTCAACATCACCGCAATGTACTCACGAATTATTAGTGCGACGGGACGCCCCCGGTGCAGGAGGGGGGCAGGAGAGGCAAGAGGCCGATGATGCGGTGGAAGTGGCGGGATGGCGAAAGAGTGGGGTAAGGGATACAGAAGGAGGAAGGTACGGGGCCCGCTTTGCGATTCGGACCATCCACCGTGTGATTTCAAGTACGTTCACCGGCTCCACGCTTCCGCGGTTCCGCAGGACGTACCTTTCGGATTTCTGACCTCGCGCGCGCTCTCGAAAACTCTCCAAACTCGCCCGAATCGCACGTAATCTCGCCGCGCGTCTACTTGATCTCATTTCTTTCAAAAATTTCTAATCTAATTTACTTTGTTTAATGCGATCCAATGCGAGGAATATGAGTTTGCTGTCGATAGAAAATTTGTATTAACAAGCACAAGATTTAATAATATATAGGTAGTCGTGTTATTGCCGGGACAGATTTTTAGATAATTTCCAAGCCAAATTTTTCCAACGATATTTATGGCACGTACAATATCCGTCACTATTGAAAAGTTAATTAGTAACGTTGTTAAATTTGTCGAATCAATGTGAAGTGGCGGCGCGCAGATGACGCTTGTCGCCGAATCATAAATTAATCAAAGCATTCTATGAAGTAATTACTTCCGTCTCCCTATTATTTTCATATTCTTCTCAACGGCGTTCTCAACGTACGACGCGAACGAAAGCGGAATTAGGATTGCGCATCGACTTAAACAGCCGCTACGTAGGCGGACGTCTTACTAACTTTATTACTATTAAACGACGCGTTTTCAAGTAGCGGTTTAGCTTTATGACGTAGTAAGATTGCATGCGACATATCAGCATGCGTATGATGAGCGTATAATGGCAGTGCTTAATGGTGAAGCTACGGTGCTCGTTTATTCATCGTCGGGACGATCTGAAATTTCAACTACGAGTACTATGACGTTGCCCATTCATTATTATCGGCGGTTATTAGCGTGCTAAAAATGAGATGTTATAATCGTATTCGCAGCTGTGAATACAAATACGCCATGCATGCTAGTTTGCGCACGATAGGGACACTCGTCCAATGATTCGCCGCAATGACAACTCGTTACTAATAATAACGAAATCTTTTATTTAGTTGCCGATAGCGTACGGTAATGTAGATTTTATTAGCTACGATTATTATAATACACTCTTTTACGACACATTATGAATTGAAACATTATCTCCGTGAATAATAAATTTGTCATTTATATATAATATAATATAATTATACAATTATGTATAATATAATTTGTACGAATCTACATGATAATCGTAAAGAAAGAAATTATTACTTTTTAATTTATTGGAATAAGTTTAAAGTTTTTTCAGATGTTAAAAATTTTTTACTTTTATTATATGTGTATTATATGTGGTTTTGAATTTTGATTTTATCTATATGTCCATACACGTGTATGTGTATACCCACATCAATATAAAAATTAATTAAAAATAAATGAGATCCAAAAAGTTGCATTTATTAAATTTTTGAATTTATCAGAAACAGAGGAAACACATAATTTTCAAAATAAACTTTGGTATCTTATTTAATTAAATACGTTTTTATGATTTAAATGTATAAATGTCGGTAAATGTAAATGTTGACAAAAAAAAATTTGCGCAATTTAGCGTAATTCGTTATATCAGATACGTATCAGAGTGCTGTGAGAGAGGAAATGTGTACGTAATCCCATCCTTCGCATCGCGTCGAATATGTTAATAAGATCTACACTCGGAAAACAACCGAGCATTCCAATTAAACGCACGTTCTCGGAAAGGAACTACCAGGGGGACATTTACTTAACCGGAATACACTGATTATCTCATTTCGATAGTGTAATTGAACAGCACTATCTCACCGTCGATTATCATACTTGAAGATTCATATTAGTGAGTTCGCTTGAAGAATGCGGCACTACGGCACGACGGGCGAATTATTACAGCGACGAACTGCTAATGAATACCCATTTAGATTCAACCCACAATTAGCGTATTTCTCTTTTTGGCACATAATTGAAGACTACTATCTCAACATAATTTACACGCATAGCTATACGCCTGAGAGAGTTGCGTTTGGAAAATTTACGCGAAGCTTTCGATAAGAAATTTTCAAGTTGTATCAATGTTCTTCCGATAATAACGCTCGATTGCTCGTTTTGGTAAAATAAAAATAAAAATTTCGCGAGAAATAATATTATGACTTTCTTCATTCCTTCTTACTCTTTGCCATGTTTAATTTACTTTCGTAGTTTGTAGAAACTTTTTTTTTAAAGACTTTCGCTCGATAACGTCGTTTGGTTAAATTTGAAAATGCTGACTTGTACTTTCCCTCCAACTCGTACATGTCCCTGTCATTCGGTTAGCTTCTGGAGTGAAGTTATAATTAGCCGGTAATTCCCGCGGAATTGTTGCGTTTCCCGCGAAACGCACCGCGCGATATCGCGATACGAGCAAGACCGCGGAATCCCGGGCTGACGTTATCTCCGGCAGCGAGAGACGACGATTTCATAAATCGCCGTCGACAGATACGATCCCGTTCTTTAAATCGTGCGAATGCGCCGCATTAAAGCGCATTAAAGCGGACGTCGTAAATTCCGGGGCTACTTTGCGCTACATTGAGCCACGTAAAACGCAACATCGTACCGCATTGAAATCCAACCCGCACGCCGCGGTCGTTGTCTACGCGATCCTCATTCCCGGCAACCTGCTCGAAAGCTTTTTCGCAGCACGGTGCCGCCGCCATCGCAGCCGTTGACTCGCGATCCCGCGAGGTACTTGCGCCTCGGCCGGTCGTCATCGTGCTCGTCGTTAATCCCGTAACTTATTGTAATCCAGCTGCTAACTCGCTCAGTGGCTCGCTTAATAGTCCAAGAACTGTCCGGGACTGGATGAACGAGTAAGTGGGACAACCGGATCATCGTCCAAGTCGTGATCTGTCAGGATATCTATAATCGCGGTTTCAAACAGGAATGTTGCCCTCTCTCTCTCTCTCTCTCTCTCTTTCTCTCACGGTATCTTTTTTTCGATTTTATCCAGTGAACATATAAATATTGCTTTATAGATATTGAATCAAAAATTACAAATTCAATTACCAATAAATTCAATAAACTCTGAAGCTTATTTTTGCTTTACTTTTGTAAATAAATATATAAATGTTTGTAATCCTATTAAATAAACGTGTAATATGTTAAAGTTAAATAAATTACTATTGCAAAGAAAAGATGTAAAAAGATTAACTTGACTATACTGAAAAAAAATTCTGGTTAAAAATGGACGAATCAGAAAAATTTTGTAGGCGCGATCAAATATTCTGGTCATTACAAGTTATAAAGTATTGAGTTGTATTATAATAACCAGAATATTTGATCACGCCTACAAGATTTTCTCCGTTTTTAGATTCGTCCGTTTTTAACCAGAATTTCTTTTCAGTGTACAAAATTTACTGTTTTTTTTTTATATATATTTTTGTAATACTGTTATATAAAATTACTCAATATATTCTTAGTAAAACTTTTCTGTATTTGACTTTTCTGAAATTGAGATGTCACGGCTAGATATTGACATTCAGCATACCGTAAGATATTTCAGTAATTTTCTGATTGGATTTTATCTATGAATCATTTCACGAATGTGGCTATTACATGCGCGCTCGTACAAAATATACGGATTAGTAACGCGAGTGAGGTAGTGCATACCGCGACTCAATTTTCTCCATATTAAATCTCATCGGCGTTACGATTTCCACTGAACGAGTGCACGCGGAAAATGACATTCCGCGAATACTCAGGGCGATAATTCTGCACGACACGGTGCTGGCTATCTTTCGCGCGGCGCGTCTTGTTTAACGGATCACGAGCTCTCGCGCGCGGAGCCGTCTGTACACGGCGAATTCTCTTGTTGCAATCAGTGGACCCTGGACGAACTCGTTTAGTTATTTCGCGGTGGGATTAACATATTTGCGGCGCGGGCCCCCTCGGGGTACGAACTGTAAATTGGGAAGCGGGTAAGTGTGGCGCAACGCGTGACGAGCGTGTCTACGTACATGCATAAATTCCTCCTGTGCCCTCACACGGCAGGTGTAACTGGGGCATTGGATTAGGGACTTGTATTTCGAGCGGTTTGGCGAATCTTCAAAAACTTAATGTATACATAAATCGATTTCTCTTCACGGGAGAGCGATGATAAATCGAAACGTGGTTATATAAAACAATTTTTGTAGCGTCCCGCACAAATAAACTTTGGTTTTTTTTTTAAATGTTTGAAACGTTATTTAACGAATGTACACATAGATCGTGGTAAACCGATAGCTAAAATAAAAAATGGATAATCCAGTAAAAAAAATATATATACGTGTAATCGAAAATTCTGCAAAGCTGGATTTTTCAAAGTCCGTAGTCCCGAAAAGTTCGTAGTCAGCTTTCGGTGTACGCATACATTGATTTTTCCGTATTATATTCGTCGTGATCGTTATTGCGCGCAACAAAATGAGTTCAGTCATGCCTTATACACCATAATATCTTAATGTCACAAAATCAAGATTTGTTTGGCGAATGTAATAAGGTAATACAGTGTTCCGAGATTTAATATTATAATCAGCCATGTGAAATGGGTTATATCTCATGTTTCTAATCAGCATAAAATATACGGCGAAGTTAAATTAGCTGGTACACCGGTGCCCGTTACATTTCTTGTGGGTGTTGGGAGGCCTTAGCACGGATAAGTAAACGACAACGATTTGCTTTACATTTTGCTCTTCCTCGTTTAATCGTTCATTAAATATTCTGAGAATTATTCGGTCGGTATAATCAGAATTATGCCGTCGCAAATGCCGGAAGCCAAATTCCCTGTGTCACGTGAGATGATATAGTTTCAGATCGATTACATATAATTACGATGTCATTACAATATAAAAATTCTTAGTACTATAAATACCAACTAAATACTAAGATCATATGACATTATAAATTGTCGACTGCAATGCAAGTAATATATTAATGCTAGGAAGCTTTAAAACGGCAGAGTGAAATTTTCTCGTGGATAATGACACATGTTAATAATAGATATACATGTTTCTGCATTGTAACAGGATGCATTCTATATAAATATACTTCTTTTCTAGTAATAAGTATAACGTTGGAGCAACGATAGACGTCGCTGTATTATGATCTCGAAGGTAAATCTTAAAAAGATTCGCTTTGTAACAATAAAATGTAAAAATGTGACACAATATACTACCTCGCGTATTAGATTTTTAAAAATAATCTTTGTCGTAAATGTTATTAATAAGTCCATACAAATCCAGAAAACAACTTATTTTTCCTTCTTTTAAAACGAAATATTGCGTATTTATTCGAAAATTCCATTTCAATATGTCAGTATATTGTTAAACGTTATATTGTTATATTTTTTTCGCGTCACAATTTATGTTTACCGCGTATTCAGTGCCCTGTATAGAATGTTATCCGTTTACGTGTTCCTGTTTTCGGTAACCGCCAATTTTATTATGCAAATATACAATCGCATAACGAACGCGGTGTTATTAAATAATATTACTTTATGAAATATGTATAATCGACGAAACACAATTAACTATTTTTAAAATCGTGCAAAAAAAGTCCATCAAAGGGACGGATAGCAAATCGGCTAAATTGTGAATAAGGTTTGCGTTATCGATGAATTATCGCGGTAGATTCGAGCCAAGTAATTAGATTATCAACCGAAATTCAATTTTCGCATATTTTGCACTTTATAGGAGCTACGTAATAAGCCTTATCGGATGGGCATATATGTAATTGACAATAAAGGGAAATTTAAGAGCCTGTATGAACGCACTATCTATTTCGGATAACCCAAACGGAGTATTAAACTGCTGACGGATGCTACATTCGCTCTGCTTCGGGGTTGTCAAGCAACAGCAGGATAGATACAACGATTAACCACTGGAGGGACGATAGACGCAACGAGATGTCAGAGGGTGCGTGC
>VBVR01005553.1:0-11832 GCA_011638315.1 Tetramorium parvispinum
CCCAAAGTTCATTGTGTTAAAATACTTGTATGGATGTTCCCTACCACCACACGAAAAATCTGCACTCATTTCGGGAACACCCTGTATACAGGGTGTCCGGTATAAAAGTTCGCACCCGGAAATTGGAGGTAGAGTGGATCAAACTGAGAAGAAAAGTCCTCTACTATTTTGCAATTGTCGCAATAGTTAAGAAGATATTAATGATTAAAATCGCCGTATTAGGCCGGCCCTCCGTCGAATACAAGCGCGCGGCGAGATACGATCGCCCAGTGTCGTCATTGAAAGACACCCGAGGAATTGTTTATTACTAATCGCAAAAAATAGGGGGACAATCACAGCTCAAAACCGCCGCTTGTAGGAATTACTGTTTATAGAAAACAACTCCTCGGGTGCCTAGCAACGACGATGCTGGGCGATCGTATCTCACCGCGCGCTTGTATTCGGCGGAAGGCCGGCTTAATACGGCAATTTTTAATCATTAATATCTCCTTAACTATTGCGACAATTGCAAAATGGTAGAGGACTTTTCTTCTCAGTTTGACCCACTCTACCTCCAATTTCCGGGTGCGAACTTTTATACCGGACACCCTGTATACATATGTGCATATAATAATACGTATGTGCAGAAACTTACAGATATATTGTAGCAATGTTGCAGAAACAGTCTATAGTATATGAATATAATTCGAATAATGTTACAGCAACATTTCAAGATATTGTAAAAATAATGTACTTCTATATAATATGTAACCTTGATCAAAAAGTTCCCGGAATTTATTCAGAAAATGCAAAATACAAGAAGGGAACAATATCAATTTTGATGAATAAACTTGTATTTTGCATTTTCTGAATAAATTCCAGGAACTTTTTGATCAAGGAGTATATAGGTGATTGGTGAGAAAACCACAATATTTAAAGAATGTTCAGGTTATCAAAATAAACATAATATGTATAATAACTAGAATCCGGATGTTCGTGCACGAACCCGTATCGCACGCGGAGAACCGCTGCGTGCGAGTGAGTCGGGTGCTCGCTAAAGTGAGGTAACAATAGTCGGCGGTCATCACATCTGCTACTGTTACCTCACTCTAACCAGCACCCGACACACTCGCACGCAGCGGTTCTTCGCGCGCGACACGAGATCGTGCACGAACGTCCGGACTCTAATAATAACTATATATATAATATAATAATTATATAAACATTGATTCAATTCTCAACCGTTATAGAGATATTAGTTACTAAATGTTCGCACTAAACATTGCGAATTTTAGCGTTTAGCTTTGTTTTAATATTTGTTAAATAATCCTTTAGTTATTTGTATTTTTGCATTATCAGCAACATTACACGAGAGTGTATCGAGACTGCTGATTTTCGTTTATGGGTACTGTATTGAGAACGCTAATCGTGTAATTGCTGCATATCAACGTTGCTTTTCCAACAAAACAGTTTTCTTCATCACTGATACGTTGCATTTAGTTTGTTAACTATTACAGCTACAATAATACCTCCGCAATAATTGAGAATTGAACCTATGTTTATAGAATTTTTTGTGCCTATTTTGATCTCAAAATGTTCTTCAAATATTATAATTTCTTCATCAATCATCCTATATTTCCTGTATCTGTGAACATTTAGCAAGGATGTAATAAGCGTATTACCCGCTATGGGTAGATAGAGTGGATTAAATTGAATAAAAAACTATATCGTTTTGTGATTATGACAATAAATAATTATTAATAAAGATTCTGATTTGATTTGCAAACCAGCGTGCATCTGTGCCATTCGGCGAGAAAAGACAGCTCAGCATTTATCATCGTTAAACACGCAGAGGTCCAGATGCCTCGCAATATTATATTGCCGTTATTAATAAATCACTTCTGCCTTATCGTACGCTTATATGTATATTAACATCTTTTATCTCGTACTATAAATATATCAAATATAAATTTACCAAATAAATTTACCAAATTGTTTATCATAAAAATAGATTATATACTCTGTATATGTGTGAGCATCAAATTATAAAATTATAAATATACAAAGATTGTTCATATATATAAAATAATCGAAACATTTTAAGGACTATAACTTTTTATTTACAACTTGTATATAATATAAATTACCATGTATAAAATCTATACATTAAAAAATATATATTAAAAAATACATGTTTTATATACTACTAAAAAAATACGCATATATAAGGATATTTTTTCCTACTTGTTGATTACTTTGTTTATCTTATGGATATATTTTGTACTTGTTTTTCTTTGATAAGATATCACTGAATCAAGCTATCTTCCATCAATGGAGTAAAAGGCACTGTAGTATTTCCTATCATTTGTGTCTGCATACATATCAGTGTCACAATAATTATAAAATAGAATAGCGCCGATAAGAACCATACTGGTTGAGGATATAAAGGTGGCAAATAGTAGGAGTAGAGAAAACTGTACAGAGAAGTTGCTGCAAATGGTAACAGTGTCTCTAGGGCTGTAGCTAGAGAGAAAACCTTGCCTGTTGAAATAAATACTTTATAAAAATAAAAACTTTAAAAAAATACTTTAAGATATATATACGTTCTTTAGAAGATTGACATACTAAGGTAAGGCAAATTAACGGCCATATACATATGTTTAAAAGCATTTCTTGCATAATCCTAAATTTTCACTTTTCTATTTATTAAAATCAAAAGACGAGGTTTACCTGTGTATTGCAAAGGTACTGCCTTGGATAATATAGCACGTATCATCGGTCGAGATATGTTGCCAAACATTCCTAGAACCAATGATAAATACATATGCCAAGACTGCCACGTCAAGGCACGTACCAAGACATTACTAAAAGACGATATAACAGATATTATAGCAACTACAGTCTCTGGAAATCCTAAATCATAAAAATAGATCTCATAAGTTCTCGATTTATTACTGCAACAAATAACGAAATACTTTGACGTTTTAATAATATTTAATATCTTCAAAACGATACCTGCGTATTTTCGCATAAATTTAATACCGGATATCGTCCCGACTACTCCCACGACAACATCCATAGCTACATAAGTGTTATACTTTTCCATAGTCCAGCCAAGCCGCGCGTTTGCAAACATGTATCCAATAGCGAGATTACCTTCAAAAACAATCAAGAGAACCGTAAGACAAGTTATGCAGGTCCAAACTAATGACCTATTGAATCCGTCTCTCTTTCTGATACACGTATTAATAAGATCCTTTATCAACTCTAAGTCAAATATTTTGCGAATACCCTGTAAAGGTAGACAAGAAGATGATGGTTATTCATAATTCATTTGGAACGATGTTCATCAATTTGTCTTAATTTATTTAATTTATTTTTAATTGTTTTAGCTGTATTGTGCGTTTACTTTTGCAAAAAATGAATTTAATAAATGAATCTGAAACACCTACGGAAGTTTGACTATGTATAGTTTCTGGAACAAGTAATAATGTATACAAGGTTGCCAGAATGCAGAATGCAGTCGCAACACTGAACACAGCGGTATAGCCGCATGCTTCAAATATCACTGGACCAGAAAGCAATCCACTTAGAATACCGAGAGACATCAGTGCCTCTAACCAGGCTAAATGCCATGCCCGTTCGTTATCGTCTGTTATATCAGTGATGTAACACATGGAAGCTAACATCAATACGCTTATGCCGCCCAAGAGAGCACTAGGGATGTAGGCTATCAGGAAATACCAAGGCACAACATCCCAGTTAGCCATTACAGAGAGTAGAAGATAAGTTAAAGATATACCTAAAGGAATGTACGTTAAATAAAAATATCAATTTTCTCTTCCGTAATAAACATTTTGTAAAAATTACGAAAACTTTGCGAAAGTAGCCATACCACATTTTTTTTAGAAATTATTTAGAAATGAATCTATTGTAATGATAATACGCAATTTGTAAAACTTCTTATTATCTGCATAATATAATATCTGATTTGTTACTACCCATCTCCATAGTGACAATTCTCTTAATTCAATACATATTTCTAACAATAAAGCTTTTATAATTCTACAATGATGTTTGTTATAAAAATGTGATTACTTATATATCCCAAAAGCATGAGAGGTTTCCTTCCATACTTGTCACTCCATGGTCCCAGAAATAACAACAAAAACGCCGGAGAAATACTTTCTATGAAGGCTTTACTCATCATAATTAAGCTCGCGTATGGTTGGATCATACTATTAATTTTGAGCGCCTCTTTGCTGGTGCTATTGCTATGGAACATCAGACACTCCGTTTCATTTATTTTCAATATTCTAGTGCATGTACGATACAGAATCAGATCTTGTACGATAGTAACTGCAAAAAACAATGCATGTATGTAATTGTTATATTAAGACAAACGATTGGTTTATTACCTGACATCGACAGGGAGAAGAGCAGCAGCATTACAGGCGGTTGTATGAGTAAATAACGTTTCCATCCTTGGATTTGATCCATTATCCTTTGTAATGTTCATACAAAACCGAACTCTCTATACGCTAACGAGTGCTGTTATGCAGTGACAGAACGCTTGATAAGCTGATCCGCGAGCGCATATGTTTACGCTCGAAAATCTTTATTTGATGGTAATAATTAGGAACAGTAGATAGGCAACTGTGATATACTCAGTGTCTCTGTATCCGCGAGCATTGTTCCTTTGTTGGAAAATTTGTTTGTATGTATACATACACGTATACTTGCAAATATGTACATAGATATACATGAGAATATTTTTTCACTCCCTAGCCTCCTGACGTAATCGTGCTGGCCGCGAAATATAATTCCGATCAGGCCCATGATATGCTTTTGCACTTGCATAAAGCACGTAGTATGGTTCGCGCTGCAATTTCCCCAAATAAGCGGCAAACAATGGTGAGCTTTTACACCTTTTTCATTGTGGAATATGAGAGAGTTACGCGTTTTGACAGATCTAGTTAATCAGCTGATTTGACAAGATTTGAGCAAAGATTCGAACCATTCCAACTTTAATTAGACATCTACACTACAATATATTAGGGATGTAATATATTGAAGATTCCTGCATTACCAACCATTAGTAAATTAGCAAAATACTTTCGTCATTTTTCTTTTCTTTTCTTTTTGCATTGTTCATCTACTGAGTAGGCCGTAATTCTAAGCTATAACATTATAAATTATCAAATTGGCTTTACAAAATACAAAATTCTTTTGCAGGATTAAAGTACATATACGCAAAAATGAACCACGCGTATCGACTTCATATTAATCTAAATGACTCGATGGCCTGTGACTCGAAATTTTTGCCGTCATGGCATTTTTTTAGCTTTAGAGAATTAAAAAACTTTTTCACAGGATTAAAGTAGACATTCCAAAAAAGTCGGGATAGTTGTTTTGTGCCTGAAAACTACAAAACTTTTATACGAAGCTGTTGTATTCACATGTCGATAAAACATTAGGATTAAAATTGTTGACATGTAAATACAACAGCTTCGTATAAAAGTTTTGTAGTTTTTAGGCACAAAACAACTATCATCCCGACTTTTTTGGAATGTCTACTTTAATCCTGTGAAAAAGTTTTTTAATTCTGCACTTCGGAACGAAATTAAGGGAACACCTAATTTTTTCAGAAAAAAAGTGTAAAGATCAAACTGTCATAAACTTCGCGAATAATGGTCATAGAAAAAAATATCAGAGAGCAAATTGAAGGGCAGAATGTCTACTTTTCGACGGTTATGTCATAATTTCAAATTTTTATTAAATTTCAAAAAATTTTGAGTAAAAAGAAAAATTGGGAAATTTTACAATTTTTTCTTCGTGTTTGTTTAACTGCATGGGCAAAGATAAATTTTTTTCGTAAATGAAATTGGTCTCAAAAGCTTAATTCTTAAGCTTTATTTTCATTTTTTATTCGATCCTCTACGATTTTTTTGGATCAAGTTATTGACGTTTATCGAAAAAATGCCATTTTCAAATTTGAAGACTCATATCTCGGCAACCAATCATCGCACAGTAACAAATACATATATACACACACACACACACACACACACACGCACGCACGCACGCACGCACGCACACAGAGAGAGAGAGAGAGAGAGAGAGAGAGAGAGAGAGGATGCGTGCACGCATAAAAACAGACATCCTCAAAGTCATTCAACATGCAATACATCTAAATTCGGTTCTTTTCAAGGCCACATGATGTGCAAAATCCGATCGAGCAACCTCCTCGCTGTGCACATCGGGTAACGCTGATGTCGATGGTAAACATTCTTCTGTACGCGGATTTCCGAATCGCTAGACTGCAATTTTTTTTATCAAAGATATCCCATATATCTGAAAGGTTTTATTCTTTGGTTTTTTGTTAGAGGAAAATTGATTTCTACAATAAAATTGCCTTATCAATGTTTAAAGTGCAATATCTCGACGCCAAAATGACGAAATAAAAAAAATCAAAATGGGTTTTAAAGAGTAATGTGTTAACTTCAAAAGTTCAAGTCGCGCCATCTGGATGCCACGTTCCATCTGTTCCATGTTCTCTTGTTTACACATGAAATTTTTTGACTTTTTTATGACATGAGAAAATAAAAAAAAACACCCAGTAAAAGTCAGTATTTTTTTAGACTGAAAATTTATTGTTAAAGTTGAGTGTTTGCCGTTTAATTTGCTTTTTTTGTTACTGTGCGATGATTGGTTGCTGAGATATGAGTCTTCGAATTTGAAAATGCCATTTTTTCGATAAACGTCAATAACTTGGTCAAAAAAAAATCGTAGAGGATCAAATAAAAAATGAAAATAAAGCTTAAGAATTAAGCTTTTGAGACCAATTTCATTTACGAAAAAAATTTATCTTCGCCCATGCAGTTAAACAAACACGAAGAAAAAATTGTAAAATTTCCCAATTTTTCTTTTTACTCAAAATTTTTTGAAATTTAATAAAAATTTGAAATTATGACATAATCGTCGAAAAGTAGACATTCTGCCCTTCAATTTGCTCTCTGATATTTTTTTCTATGACCATTATTTGCGAAGTTTATGGCAGTTTGAACTTTACACTTTTTTTTCCGAAAAAATTAGGTGTTCCCTTAATTTTGTTCCGGAGTGCAGAATTAAAAAACTTTTTCACAGGATTAAAGTAGACATTCTAAAAAAGTCGGGATAGTTGTTTTGTGCCTAAAAACTACAAAACTTTTATACGAAGCTGTTGTATTCACATGTCAACAATTCTAACCCTAATGTTTTGTTCGAAACCAGATAATTGCCACATCCTCGTCGTTGGTCCTGGATAACGCCAAGAGCAGTTACAGTTCACTTTAATATCGCATTCTTTCAAGATTATTTTGAGGTCAATGGAGGAGTTTTCAGAAAAAATGTTTAAAACAAAAGTTTCTTATTTTTTTTATATAATCCGAATCTACAACACAAAGTATCATGTTCTATTTGAAAAATTCGACTTCCGGTCTGAATAGTCTATTTCCGGTCAATACCGGAAGTTGAAAATATCATCATTCGATAGAGCATACCCGATTTACTTATTAAAACTTTTAGCATTTTTTATAAAAAAAATTTATACATTCTTTAATCAGCTAGCACGGGTGGTGTGATACACCCTGTATATCAATTTTATATACTCAGTACCATCAAAATAGACGCTTCTCATTTTTATATATAATATACCGTGTTTCATTTTAATTGCCCCAGGTAAATATCTCGAAAAATGTGGAAAATATGAAAAAAATGTTTTAGACAAAAGTTGTATGGTTTCGAGGGGGACATAAGCTAGTATCATTGGTTTTATCTTAGGTAGTCGTTTGAAGGTCACGTAAAGGTCACCTTCAATTTCTCAAATGAAACCTCCTACTTTTTATTACATATTCTTGTAACTTATCTCCTTTCCAAAACACTATAATTGAGTCTATTTTCATTAAATACTTTTCGAGATATTTTAAATATCGTCATGACACTTTAATATGAAATATCTCATAAAATATTCACTTTTCGATTATTTTACCTTAATACTTTTAGATGTAGAATAATAAAAGAAATCGATCAATATAAAAAACGAAGAATTTGGATTAAAAATTTTATTGCATTTTTTGATTATAGTAAATTTTGCAAAATCCCATATTTAAAAATTAATACCATTAATCGATTCCTTTTATTATTCTACATCTAAAAGTATTAAGGTAAAATCATCAAAAAGTGAATATTTTATAAGATATTTCATATTTTACATTAAAAAATGTCATGAAATTTAAAATTTAAAATATTTCGAAAAGTACTTAATGAAAAATACTTTATCATAGTGTTTTGGAAAGCTCTCAAGATAAGTCACAAGAATATACAATAATATATAGGGTGTTCCATTTAAGAAATTTAAGGTGACCTTTATGTGTCCTTCAAATGACTGTTCAAAGTCAAACCAATGGCCCCTCGCCTTATGGCCCCCTCGAAACCATACAACTTTTGTCTGAAACATTTTTCCATATTTTCCATATTTTTCGAGATATGTGCCTGGGACAATTAAAATGAAACACCCGATATAATCATGTAATTTTATATACATATATTAATTTTATATACTCAGTATCATAGTAAAATAGGTTCTTCTGATTTTTATACAGAGTGTCCCAAAAAGATCGCACGTCCTTACAATGACAAATTCCACGGAAAATTCCAAGTCGAAAACTCTTATGCGAAAATGTCGAAGCTATAAAAGTTTTTAAATGGGAAGCATTTAAAGATAACCAGTCAATTTGTGGAAAATTGGCACGCTCAGGCATGTCACATTGTCACAGTAATGAAGGTGCCCTTGTATGAAGTACGTCACAAATCGGCAAGTGACTTTTCTTGTATACTAAGCATATTCAAATTATGCCAATTAATAAAATATATCTTTATATTAAATTTTTTTATATTTGTTTATAAACCCTAGGAAGAGATAACTACCATAATAATACTGTAGTTTTCTTACATCAATAATTTTATAAAGCAGATTGAATACGTAAAATCAATAAAATATTTCAACAAATATTTAATACAAAAGCACTTTCACTATTACACGATGTGTCATACCTGAGCGCGCCAAAATTTCGCAAACTGACTAGTTAATTTGAAGTACTTCCTATTTTAAAACTATTATAGCCTCGACATTTTCGCATAAGAGTTTTTGACTTGGAATTTTCCACAGAATTGTAAGGACGTGCGATCTTTTTGGGACACCCTGTATAATATAATCATGCAGTTTTATATTATATACACTGAAACCGTCAAAATAGACGCTTCTGATTTTGATTGTACATACATACCATTAAAAATCGGGATTGAGAATCTTTGAAATTGTTATTTCAAGATTCTAATTCTTGAGGCAAAACTTTATGCTTTGTACTTTACTATATAATAATGCAGTCAAACCATCATGACTATCATTATCACGACATTGTCCGTCTCATTCGTCGTTTGTCATGAGACACGAGGTACGAGTACACGATTATGCTCCAAAATACACGGAGCGAATAGGAATTCGTGATTTACGCGCTTTGACAGTTCGGCCGACTTTTTTCCGTTTACGTTCGTGTTTTGACTGCGCGCGTATCATCACGCACTCGGGTTGTGTATATGTGTGAATCTTCCTTGTGCTAATGTAATTTACTAATACAAGGAAGTGTCACACCGATATGCCAATGCCATCTTATCGAAGATCCCGGAACTACTGTCGTACATACATAATCACTGGTCTGTTTATCATTTTGTATGTACGTATGTATGTATGTACACTGCCCGACAATAATTCATTCCAAGGCCCCTCTCACGGGGCAAGGAGAACGTAGGAATATAGTCATGGCGCTGAATTTATTTTGCGAAAATTATATTCACTAATGCCGGTTGCATCGTACATATATTCGATATCTTGATCTGCTGACAATTTTGGGGATTAAAATGTTATGTCCGGACGATAGGAACGAATTATTGTCGGGCAGTGTACACTGCGGACGTGTATGTACACTGATATTCAATAATGCCTGGATTTCCGTTTGCCTGGGCTGCGTTCAGAAACTTCACTCGAGTGAAATTTCTATCCTTCTATCTTTATTCAATTCTTAGCAAGTAACAAAGATAGAAAGATAGAAATTTTACCCGAGTGATGTTTCTGAACGCAGTACTGGAGTGACATTTTTAACATGCTTATTTCCATCTACGTGTGTTAAGATATAGTTTTCGTGCTTCATATAATAGGCAATAGATCCGATCATGCTTGTTTATGCATGATCGGTGTGTGGATGAGAGCATGAGTGTTGCGTGCGAACGGAAAATTGTCGTTTTGCTCATGCGCAAACCGGAACTCTCCAACCGACGTGAACAAGGGCGCTCACTCAAGTCACGAATTCCGTGTGGATCAGTTCGTTGTATTAAACTTATCTCAGTAAAGCACTTATATTCATATATAGACTACGACTCTTTGTTCTGAAACTCCATCCACAGCGCAAATAACCCATATCCTCGGAAAACATTCAACAACGTGAATCAATGAGTTTCAGGTTGCGCAGGTTATACACGAAGATAATGTCCTTAAATTTTTTTGATTCGCGCATGGCAGTTGAACATGTTCAGACGTGTCGCAAGCGTTGCTCTCAGATTAAGCGTAGAATCTGTGATACTAAATCAGTGCATATTAATCACCGATTTACAAACAATTATACAAGTGCGGTGTGCTAGCGCGAATCGTGTAAAAGAACAAAAACTCGCGCATCACAGTGAATTTAGATTCGCAGAAGGCCGAGGCGGCTGCCTCGGTCATGGAAACCGAAACGGGCGGGGGGGGGGAACCCACCTTATGTCCCGCTAACAATTCCCTAATCATGATCCTATACAATCCTTCAATCTAGATCCTAACGCGAATAAGAACCCACTGCTGGGCTAGGAAAAAATTAAAGATACATCCGCGAAGATATCTATACCGATGGATAAATTCGAAGCATTCGAACAAAACGTACTTAATGCTAACGTTGTTAACCGAAGGAAAAAAGAGAGAGAAGGGGGTGCGCACTCGCGTGATCCCTCGCAAACTTCGATACGCAGTACGAAATCATCGTGTAGCGAGGTATCAGAATCAATGGATCTTGAGAACGATATGCGTACTACATCCCGCAAACGACATGCAAACGATCATCCCCTCACAAACAACAAGAGGACACTAATTAAAGAAAACTCAGGTAAAGACGTTTCAAAGAAGCAACAGGTAAGTCCACCACTAGAGACACAAGAGATACTAAATATTAACACCGGATTCATTAATTCTAATAAAGATAACGCTAATAGCTTAAAATCTAATAAAGGCTCAAATAATAACATGAAAAATCTAAACTCAAGTATTCGATTAAGGACAACGCTCCATTTGTTGTTTATATCTACGCAAAAAATTCTAACCCTAACGCAAATTCGTCTAAGCCTATGCATCCGCTTCACATAAGTAAACTAATTACGAGTATTTGTCGTGACAGCGAAGTAATCTGCGAAATAAAAAAGATAGGAAGAGGTAAAATTGCCATCGAATTCAAATCAGCGACAGCAGCGAAAAACATAACCTCATCACCTATACTCGATACATATAATTTGGATGCATTCATCCCGGCATATCGCACGCTTCCTAGTCAGAAATGATTCATCAATTTGACCTCGAAATAACCTCGAAATAACTATGTCAAATTCACATCGAAAATTCTTGTCGATTCGAGTATTTTATGGCCCCCCAGTTTGATAAGTTTTCGACATTTCAAAAACACATCGATTACACTATCTAAATTAATTTAGATAGTATAACCGATGAATGAGAGA
>VBVR01005554.1:0-11832 GCA_011638315.1 Tetramorium parvispinum
AGATCTCACTCAATACGATTCGTCGGCCTAGTACTAATACTTATACTACTACTAGTACTAATACTTATAATACTACTCTACTACAATTACACGAAGGACTTATAATTATACGCACAAATATATATATATCAAATATACGCCTTACAAATATACTGCAGTGTATATTATTTATTCATCGCAATCACCGAAAATAACCGTAAGTACTACAAGCGAAACACGAGTTAACAAGTGAAAATACAATTTATTCATTAATTTATCTAGTAATTATAAAATTCTTTTACAAATTATTTAACGTTATTATCTATTAATATTTACTTAATAAAATATATATATAAATAATCACTGACCTAACTGACAAGTGATTATAAATCTATTGATCATCATATTTGACTATATTAAATAATAACGCGACGGACGACGCTCCCAGTGCCGGTGCATACTAGCGCCTCACTACTTTGAATCCTCAGTCACGCGTCCGCCTAGCGCTACTCCGTTCTCCTGAAAACATCACAAGCTTTAAACTGTGTACACGATATTCAGGGTAAATTCATACATACATATAATTATACATATACTTATCTGAAGATTTTAATTAGCACCAGGCGAATATAAAGAAAGGCACTCTCCAAGATCCTACTATCTCCTCCGCCGAAAAATAGCTTTCTCCTGTAACCCAAGGCTAAATTAATTCTACGCACACGCACGACGCTAACTGACTAATTTCGTCAACTTAGAGATAAAATTATATACATATATATATCTACCTTTTGCAATGTAGATGTGCCATAGGAGTTTCAAGGATCATATACAGCCACGAGAGATTCACGATCAGTCGGTCGAAATTCCTATATTCTTCTGCCAAAAAGGGGTCACTTATTACCATCAATCCACCAGACACGTACTCTGCGAAGGCTGTTTTAACTATCTTCCTCGCCTCACTAAAACATACAGAATCAAAATTATCAAACATAGTACTATGATAGCTGGTTACTATATAGGATTAAATTGTAATCTCTGTAGAGGATATCTCACAACCGTTAGACCCGGACTCAATTGTGCAGAATGCAGAAATAAGTACCTTGAATTCATGGTCCAAGCAGCAGCTGAGAACTTAGTCGTCTCCGAGTTAATAGAATTAACTGTAGAACGACGAGTCATACCAATGAATGGCTCTGTAAATCAATAAAGAGTACTATCGTTAATAACTATATACATATATATAGCCATATATATATTCACCGAGGTATTTCTTTTCCCAATAATAATTTATAAAGGAATATCATCTTTCTAATAATATATTATAGTAAATAACAATTATTATTATACAATTGAAATATAGTCACGCGCCGAATTTAACTTTAAAATCACAAGCGAACTGATAATACTTAATATCATTTAAATTAAAGTATTTCAACAGAGAACAAATATAATTACTCTTAAATTAATAAAATTATCCATTAAATAATTGCTATCTACATTAAACGTAGCATCATTAATTAATACAAATTATTAATTACCGAGTTGGTGTTAGTAGCAGTCCTGTAGTTACGCGTTTTTCCCCCGACTCCTGACCACGCGTGTACTTCCGCTCGGCCCCGCTTGCTCAGGCTCCTCCCTACTGGCGCGCACTCCTGAAGGCGCGCAAACGTGTAAAAACTCAGGAAGCCAGGACGTAATAAAATACCTGCAAAACCGACACCAATCAAAAACAAAACCCATACGAAAACGTAACATTGGTAACATTCGATGGGATACGTAATCACGAAACGTAACACTGTTGACAGTGCGGTGGGATTCGGAAAAATTAATATTATAACACTGGTAACTGCGGTGTGGGATCCGGAAGATAATAGCTCTGTCACACAACGTAACACTATTGACAGTGCTGTGAGATCGCGCCAAAGGACTCCCATCGCAATAACGAAAAATTAATAAATCTAGCGACAAACTAGTGTGATACGGAAAATAAACACACTGTCAAAAATAAATAAGAACATAACAAATACATGAATACAAAAATAAGGCATTAAAGCATATAAGATTACAAAGAATAATAATAACAAGGTCATCACCGAATGAAAAATTGCAAACAAAGTGCGAATTAAACTAAAAGCAAACAATATACGAAATAATATATCTAAAAGAAACCGACAGGCCACGAATCGTACCAAAATATTATTAATAATAAATTACAAACACTAAATAAAATTTTAAAAGAGAGATCATAGCATTAAGAATAAAAATCTTTTTCAAATAACACTTGAACATAAAGTGCTAAATACAACATTATTCAAAAGAAAAAAGAATCAAACTACAAATTATACAAAGAATACTCGAATATTTTAATCAAACTATAAAACTGCGAATACTTCGAATAAATTATATTGCAAATATTATTAGAACATTACGAAATTTTGAATACAATTTTATCACGAATGAACAAATTCTTATAGAACATAAGTAAATTATACTACAATTAGAATAATTATAACGAAATATCGAATCACATAAATATATAAATACGAATATTATTACAAATCATATTTTATACTATACGAATAACGCGAATATTGCTACTACATATATATTATACAACGAATACTACATACAATCACTGCAAATATTTACATAAAAAGGAGAAACCTTATTTAATCAAAATGGATCGTCCCGGGGAATCTGCTAGTCATACCGCGAGAAACGAAGATCGCGTTAATTACGAAACTGCTTTTAAAGAAATGCGCGAAAAAGAAATTGAATTATGCAAACGAACAGAGATGTTAGAAAATATGATGCGAATACTTACTACGGGTTTTGCCACATCAACTCCAACGGAGGCCGCCGCAGGTCCAAACCTCACTTTTAGCTATCCTACTAGTCCTCTTCAAACAATAGGAAACTCGAAATCTTATCTTCGCGACGCACTTGAACTTGTACCAAAATACGATGGTCACAATATTCCTGTTTGGCAATTCGCGAGAGCCTGCAAAAGAGCAAAAGAGTCAATATCGTTGACAGACGAAGCACATTTTGTGCGTATGTTACGCAACAAACTATCTAATCATGCTTACCTCGCTGTTGAAGATGAAATTCACCCAACAGTCGAGAAGTTGGTTGATTGCCTTAAGCGTACCTTTGGATCAGGAAGAAGCTCCAATTATTACCGCGGACAGCTGAGTATGGCCTATAAAAAACAGAATGAACATATTCTAGATTACATTGGGCGTATTAAAGACTTGAAAACAGCAATAATTGAAGGAGATCAGACTAACCTTGATAGATCGTTGAACGAAGTAGAGGTCACGTCTATAGATTCATTTGCACTCGAGGCGTTTTATGAAGGACTTCCCAGAGAGTATAGAATAGAGCTTCGTGCCGAAGGATACCACGATTTCGCCGATGCCTGCACAAAAGTATTATTAATAAATAGAAGATTAGAAAGAGAAGACAATAGAAATAAAGGTTTTCGTAATCAAAGAGAACATTTCGTACCTGCGAACTCCACGCGATCACAGCGCGACAATTTTAGTACACCTCCGAACGCATCCTCGAATCCTCCGACTAATGGAGCTCAGAAAATTTGTAGTTTCTGTAAAAGAATAGGACATTTAATACATGAATGTCGCAAGCGACAATATCGCGACGAATACAATAATAATAGCAATAATAATAATAATTCTAATGACAATAGAAGTAGCAATAATTATAATCGAAACAGTAGCAATTATGGAAATAACTCCAACAATTATGGGAATAACCCAAACAACAATTATAAAAGTAGCAATAATAATAATAATAATTATACAAATAATGTACCTTTTCAAAATTCGGGAAACCGCTCAGAGGTCTCGAACAACGGGGCGACTCGAGGCCAAAACAGAGCCCTGTCGACAAACTTCATGGAGAGCCATCCAGGTCCCTCCATATCCTCAGAGGAGACGATGGAACAGTACCATCCGTCGAACTCGAATCCCCATCCTTCAGAGGACCAATAGCTTTCATGCTCGATACTGGAGCACAACCTAATATAATAAAAAAAGAATGTATTAATTCAAAGATTTATATCAACGAAAAGGATATAATTCAACTCACCGGTATCACAGAAAACGTTGTCAATACCATAGGCTCCATAATAGCTCACATTTCTTCAACGCCGGTAACTTTCCATGTTGTACCCGATAAATTTCCTATAGTAACACAAGGAATTTTAGGATCAACATTTTTTACAGAACACAACGCATGCATTAATTACGGAAATCAATTAGTGACATGGCGTAATTGCTCATTTAATTTCAAAGAAAAAGAATCTATAATAGTACCTCCACGTACGAATTCAGGGGTCACTATCCGCATCTCGAATCCAGAGATCAAAACTGGTTACATTCCTCGCATGAGAATGGATCGCGAAGGAGTCTACGCCGGAGAATCGGTTGTAACCTGTATAAATGATAAAGCATATATTAGGATCATAAATACTTTAGACGATCCAATCGAATTTTTTATTCCAACAATAAGAATTTTGGAAATAGCGGAAATATCGACAAAACCGCCTATTTACAGTAATAAAATTAATAATAAACAATTAGAAAATTTACCTCAAATCGCAGCAGAGACTGCACCTTCAAACGCTGAATCCACTTTCAATACGCAAAACGCGTCCAAACGAACTGAAAACAGTCAGAATAATAAATATAAAAATAATTCTAAGCAATCACGCATAAAAAACAATTCTCAAAATAAATTCTATTCTCACCTTACTCCTATTGGCGAGCAAACGCAAGCCGCTGACTTAGGTCTGCATCCTCACGGGCAGGAGCACTGCCTTCCGTCTGGCGCATCAAGGTGCGTCGTCGACTCTGATCGACATCCCAAAGATACCCTCTCTTTCCTAGAATCCTTTCCTGAGATAGAAAAAATTTCTCAATTAACAAATGTCGACACACACGAAATCCCTTCTACTTATATTAATACTTTACACACCACAGCAAAAGGTGGTTCTCTTCTTAATACTTCTTCAGACGACAATGACGTAATCGATCTGTTGCAAGTCCCTCTACAAGGTGATGACCTGAGGAAAGCAGGCACTCCTTCTTCTTCGATTTATTCTTCTCCCCACTCCTCACGTGTGACTATGACATATGAACAGAGAAATCAAATTAATATTATAAATGAGAATTCAGATAACTTGACAAGGACAATTGTCAAGGACAATAAAATTTATATTCACACCAGCAAAAAGGGTGATGATATAAAAAACAAAAGTACATATAAATATATGAATAATAATAATAAAATTACTTTCAGATACAATGCGTGCAACTATAATGAAATCTTGCGAAACAATAATGATGATAATAATAATGTTAATAATGATATTAATAATTTCAGCAATATATCACTAACCAATGACACATACGATGACGAACAAGCTAACAGAACAATGGTTAACGAGCATTTTGATAATTTACATGATAAAAAAATAGAGATTACAAAACACGACTTAGATCCAGGCGAAAATGACTATACAAACAGACTAGAAAAAATATTAAAATTATTACGACTGGACCACTTAAATGCAATTGAGAAAGATAACATTATAACACTAGTGAAAAAGAACACTGACAGATTCTACTTGACAGACGAACCTTTAGGACAGACATCAGCTATGCAACATAAAATAATTACTAGCGATGAAGTACCTATTCACACCAAGCAGTATCGCTTTCCGCCGATACACCGCCAGGAAATCACGAAGCAAGTAGATGAACTCCTTCAGAAGAAAATCGTCGAGCCCTCGACATCACCGTATAATTCACCTGTATGGATTGTACCAAAAAAATCAGATTCCATGGGAAACAAGAAATGGCGCATGGTAATCGACTACAGGAAAATAAATGAAAAAACATTGGGAGATGCTTACCCTCTACCAAATATCTGCGACATATTGGATCAACTCGGTGGAGCAAAATATTTCTCCGTGCTTGACCTTGCCAGTGGATTTCATCAAATTCCGATGGACCCTGCAGACGCACCAAAGACTGCTTTTTCAACGCCACACGGGCACTATCAATTTTCAAGAATGCCATTTGGACTCAGAAATGCACCCGCTACATTCCAAAGACTGATGGATCAGATCTTGACGGGCCTGCAAGGAATAGAATTATTAGTATACATGGACGACATTGTCGTATATGCAAGTTCTTTACGTGAACATGATATAAAAATGGAAAAGCTAATGCAACGATTAAGAGCAGCAAACTTAACACTACAACCAGATAAATGCGAATTTCTACGACACGAAGTCGCTTACCTCGGTCATATAATAACAGACGATGGAGTTCGACCAGATCCACAGAAAATCGACTCTGTCAAGAACTTTCCTGTCCCACGAAGTTTCAAAAATATACGTCAATTCCTCGGATTAGCAGGATATTATAGACGCTTCATTCCAGACTTCTCAAAGATAGCCAAACCTCTGTCAGACTTACTGAAAAAAGACGAAAAATTTATGTGGACAGAGAATACACAAATAGCATTTGACACGCTAAGAGAATTATTATGCAAGGAACCTATATTGCAGTTCCCAGACTTCAATAAAGATTTTATACTCACAACAGATGCATCAGATTATGCAATTGCTGGCGTATTAAGCCAAGGTCCACTAGGACAGGATCTGCCAATAGCATATGCCTCAAGAGTACTCAACGCAGCTGAAAAAAATTACGCAACTATAGAAAAAGAATTACTTGCTATCATATATTGCGTAAATCACTTCAGACCGTACCTTTATGGACGAAGATTTACTCTCGTCACAGATCATCAACCTCTCACATGGATACACAGAGTCAAGGATCCTACTTCACGCCTCATGAGATGGCGCCTGAAATTAGAAGAATATGATTATACAGTGATATACAAAACAGGCAGCTCTAATAAAAATGCTGATGCATTATCACGAAACCCAGTAAATAAAAATACTCATCTCTCAGCATATCCTCTAGAAAAACGACCTCGAACATTATTCGAGACAGGATCATTTTTGGACTCCGATGAAATTGACGAAGAAGCTCAGGAGCCACCATTGAAGATCTCAGCAAAGAATCTCATAACAGATGACTCAGCAGAAGAATCCGACACCTCGGAAGACATTTTCACAGTTCCACGTGAACGACCACCGGCAAAGCCACCTGATAAACCAGAAAAGATTGTCAGATTTTCTATACCTGAAGACGAACAATGCAGAACAAACATAAATAATGAAGACGATCAACTAAATATTACCAATCCAACTCCGGATTACAAATTTTACACTGCACAAACAGATACTCCGTCAAAACAAATGATGGAAATGCATCTCGAACTACCAGACGAAGATGAAGTCAACAGCGACGAAGATGAAGTCAACAGCGACGAAGATGATTATGACAGCAACGAAGATTTCAATAATGAAGATGAACTATTTAATTATGGAATCCCAGAAGAGGATCTACAACAAACAAATAAACAAAAGATATTACGAAATATTCAATGCAAATTCAAAGAAAGCAATGCACCAATAATCACTCAAGACGATAATATTGTAATTCTTGTTACCGTTGATAAAAATCCTTTGGACAATGGAGCACTAGAATTGCAACAATCAGGAAATCTGCCTCCGCTTGATGCACTCACATTAGGAAGAGCACGTGTCTATCCTTCAATGCATCCAAGAAGACACATACTCGTACTACCTGTCAAAGAGAGAATGAATATTCAATTAGACGAAAATATGTTAAACGAATGTCTTTCGTCTTTACGCGACGTATTACTAGAATTAAATTTATGTACGATAAGCATGCGTAAATTCGAGAAACTTGATAATATACCTTGGCGACAATTATACTCTTCATTACGGAATACCCTCGCTGAAGATTCCGCAACAATAACCTTCTGCCACGGATCTACGACGATTCCACCAGTAGAAGATCGTGAAACAATAATCCAGGAACACCACGCATCAGCCGTCGGTGGACACAAAGGAGTTACGAAGACGTACCAGAGAATCAAGCAAAGGTTCAATTGGCCAAACATGAAAAAAGATATACAAGAATACATTAGAAAATGTCGATCTTGTCAAACTATGAAATTGGTAAGGAAGAAAACTCGCTTACCGATGATACTCACTGATACTCCAGGGAGAGCATTCGACAAAGTTGCACTTGACCTCCTAGGACCATTCAAGACCACTCCTCAGGGAAATACTTATGTCCTGACGATGCAGGATCTCCTCACAAAATATTCCATTTATGCTCCACTTCCGGATGCCACAGCTGAAACAACAGCAGAAGCATTCACCAATAATTTCATTTGCCGATTTGGGTGTCCAAGAAGTATACTCACCGATCAAGGAACAAATTTTATGAGTAACTTCATGAAAGGAATAATGAAAAGATTCCGGATACAGCAGTTCCGCACAACAGCATATCATCCTCAATCAAATGGATCACTCGAGCGTTCTCATATCGTATTAGTAGAATACTTGAAGTGTTTTCTGAAAAAGGAAGAATTTTGGGATGAACACATTGAACGAGCAAATTTCTCATATAATACAGCAGTACATGAAGGAACAGGATACTCGCCTCATGAACTAATCTTCGGATATCCAGCAAGGATCCCCTCCAGTTTCAACTGCGAAGATGAACCTACGACATATGATTCATACTTAACAAATTTATTCGAAAACATACGCGATTTACAAGAAACCGCTAGAAAAAACTTAATACAAGCAAAAGAGCGTTCTAAAAATTACTATGATAAGCGTACTAATGCTGTAACTTTTCAAATTGATGATTATGTATTTCTAACAAACGAACAAAAATCTAATAAGTTAAGTAAAGAATATCACGGTCCGTACCGTATAATAGAAATTTATGAAAGCGGCAATGTGAGACTTCAAATAGGAAGATCTACAAAAATTGTACATGCGAACAGGATAAAGAAAGCGTACTATAACGAAACAGGATGATTACCTTGTTTGTTACAGATGATTATTCCACTTTACGTCATCCTCCTGACTCGTTTCAGCGACGCTCTCATAGGATATGACTGCGAAACGCCGTATGAAAATGGCACCACAGTGTCGTTGCTCGATGACGACGCCTGCCAAATAAATGAAGGGAATCTTCTATCCCGCGACGTATATATAGAAGCGCTGCAACATCCCAGAGTCACTACTGTAGATGTACTGACCTGCAGGATAGAAATTGAATATAATATTAATAATTTTATTAATTCAAAAGTTGATTATAAAAATATTATAAAGAATAAACGTTATTACGCACCTTTGAATGCATCTTCATGCGCATATATACACGCATATAAGAGATTCCAGTTCAAAAACTCTTCTTTTGATAATCTTTCCATAAACGACGTGAATAGCCGTTTAATTTCTTCAAATGATTATAGTAAAGATGATATTCAGTCGTTAGGAAACCTGAAATCAAAAGAAAAAGTTAATGTTTTTATTCATATAGTTTTTAAGAGTTATTCTGTAAAAGTAGATTTAATTACTAATAAGATATTACTGCCTACAGGCACAACATGTAAATATACTCACTTAGAATGTACAGATGAAGAGGGATATCAAAATTTCTGGTCCCCAGCATTTCATAATGGATGTGAGAAACTGATTCACTCCGTCATTTATAGAGGCACTGCCAAAAAGATGCAATCCATGGGACATCTCGCTGCATACGCATTGACACACAGCAATACTCGAATAATCCTCTTCATTCATAAGCAGCATTCTGTTTGCAATGCCACCGTGCTTCAAACAGAGCTCCCAAGAATTCTCATACGAGAAATAAGCGAAGAATATCTGAAAAATCAAAAATATGTTAATAAAATGAGATTCCTCGCTTATTCAAATATAAATGGTTATATTTATAATAATAATTTACATATTAAAGATGTTTATATATCTCTGAGTTTAGAGAAATGCATAAAAAGAGAAAAGGAATTACATACCTCAATAATCACGGCTCATCGAGACCTGTCATTACTCGCATACACTATAATAGGCATGCCTGGATACTCTGCATATATAAGAGGCGAGGCAGCACAATTCTATAAATGCACACCAGTGCCAGCACGTCTCAGGAACACGGAAGATTGTTTTCTGGAACTCCCTGTCACAATAGATGACAAACCAATGTACCTGCAACCAAAGACGCGCACAGTTATTGCCAGAGGAACAGAAATCACCTGTGACCCTCTCGCTACAGCCTTATACAGGATCAAGAATCAATGGCACGTACTCGCACCAAAGCTTGAAGAGTTTAATATTGTACCTGAAGCTCTTCATATGAAGGCGATGCCATGGGGCAGCAAACCTGACATCATCAGCACCGCAGACACATCCACAGATGAGGAAAGCATTATCACCGAAGACAGCCAACGCGTCAAGGATACTGCTTACATGATTAATATCTCTGCAACAACAATAATGATATGGACTGTAGTCCTCGCTACTATTATTATAATAAGAAGAAGATACAAAAAGAAGTGTTACTTATCTGCGCCACAGCAATCCAGTGACCATTCTGAAGATAGCACAAGAAGTGAATACAGATTCTCTGAATATATTGATGTAAAAACCTCAGCAGAATCTACCTACAACAATTGCAGCAGAAATAATATAGAATCTGTGCATCCCATGTACCAATCACATGAAGTATCTGAGATGACAGATGAAATATATAACCTCAAAGCAGCTTACCAAAGACTGGAGATGAGGCTCAATCAATGCATATATCCAATGCAAGCTGGGCTCAACAAGCTCGCCGTCGCACCGTCCAAACGTTGCTCCAAACTTAACGAGGGGGGTGTTACGACCGGCGACGACGTATAACCTCCGCCACCGTTCTCCACGGTGAATCTTTTTCAATTCACCTTTTTCACTTTCCACCTCACCACTGACAACTCACATACACTATCTATCCTTTCACTACTTCACAAATATGCCTTATAACATTAATAACTGCACATTAACAACTTTACCTCTCCCCTACTGACTTTTTATCTATATTCAAACAAACCACAACAAGGCGCCTGTCAGTATCAGCAGACGACGTACCAATCATATGCTAGCAGAAGGAGCCATCTTGTTAAGCCTCAATTACATGCCTCCGACTAAATTCTTTTCTCTATTTCCAAATGAGATATAATAATTATTGTTATCAGAATATTATATATATAACTATTATATTTCTAAATTAAGATTTATTATATAAGTAATCAATATTTATCTATTTAATAATTATAATCAATTAAGGACATACGTATATCTCTTAAAAGATGAGATAATAATGTTTATTATTATATTTAATTATTCGAATCATTCTAATCATTATTGTTATAAGTAACACGAATATATATTGTTATAGAATTATACTTATAATAATTAATCGCGTATATATATTACAACTGAAACATATATATATTGTAAGGAACTACGCACTTCCGGCAGCGGAAATCGACATATTCGTCATAAGAACTAACCCTCGTCGGCACCAACAGCTGATGGATGCGTGCGCACTAGAGCAGGCGCAATACAGGAGCGGGTCAAGAGAGGGGCGCAGACCATCGACCCTACTCCAAAAGTTGATCAGCGAGAGGGACACTCTCTGTCGAGAAGCGCGAGATATCAGTCATATTCAAATCCGTGCGAGAGTCTTTGTAATTAGAATTTGCGAGAAGTTTCGAGAATAAAACTCTATATTTTCTTATACTTTAACTTCATCGAGTTACGATTTATTTCGAGAACCATCCTTACAGCGAGTTCTTACACTATATTAT
>VBVR01005555.1:0-11826 GCA_011638315.1 Tetramorium parvispinum
AGACAGGTATAAGAAGTATTGATACTAGTTATAAGATTTTATAGCTTTAACGAATAATTCAAATAAATATATTAAAATTTTTTTTTATGTACTATGATACATATACATATATATAATGAATCATCGAAGCGTACGAAATAGTCTACGAAAACTCCGATTTGTAATTGTGTGATGATTTAAGTACATGTATATTCCTCGTCATAAAATAAAGTTGCTCGAGAAAACACAGCGAGATGACGAAATTAATAAAAGAAGTTTCAAAAAGTATTTATGGCGGTCGGAGTTATAAAAGCTGACGTTTCATTAACAATTTTACTAGTTTTATAATTAATCTACTTTCTCTCCTGCTAGTCGTACACCATTCATCAATCTTCATAAAACCCAATTCGTAGCTGTTCGTAAGTTGTATTATATTTTTGACACGCGTCGGTCAAAGGTCAACCAATATATTTCATGAGGGTGAGACTAGGGCATCTTGAAAAGCATTTTAAGATACTCAACTTTGTGTGAGGTTACATATACGTGTTGTTTTTACAATTGTTTTATTAATAACGTGGATATTCAAACTCTTTCAAAATATTACGTTTTGTATAAAACCGCTATTTTCGCTACATTGCACTAATTTCGCTACATTGGCTAATACGTCTTTATAAAAGCTATTTGTGTGTTCGTCCACATTTTTTGTATCGCAAAATAAAAAGCTTAACGAACGTTTATTAAAATGTTTTTATAAAAACTTTAATAAATCTCCATTTAATACAAATTTGCTTTTGCACATGATTCACACAATATATTCTCATATCTCTATATTTTCATATTACATAATGTTTTTTATATTATAGTTTCCAGAGCTAACTTAACATTATCTCTTTTTTTCTTCTTTCTTTCTATCATCGTTCTTATTTCTACTTTTCCTATTCTTGCCTGTGAAATAAGAGAGAGAACTTTCCCAGCAAAAATAAAAGTTCTTGTAACTATTTGTTATTAAACCTTCCGTTGTATATTTCGAAAATTTGTGTGAATGACGAAGGAAAACATTTATTTTGCCGGTTAAAGAAAAAGATCTGGTTGACTCGTGTCTTTTCTGTAATAGCCGAGCAAATTGAAAAATTGCTCGACTGTTTTATTTACGTCGACACAAGTTGCGCGATAATTCGCCGCAGCTGTGCGACGCCGTAGATTTCGCATACACAAAATTAACAGTGCGCCGAAGCTGCACCGTTCAAAAAATATTTTTCGCCGTCATAATACACAGCGGAAGCGGCATGGGCAGCCGTACATTTCAACCGGCGCGGTATTTTGCACCATTTCTGAACAGGCTAATAAATATTTATAAATCATTTTTTAGAAACGAGTACGTTTGCGCATTTATTGCGCAATCACGACCGTTGCAGATTTATAGGGGCTAATGGTAACCCTCCCGCGGCCCTTCCATCCCTTCTTCCCCCTGAATATGCATATGAGCGTGTACGTGGACACGCGCGTGACCGGGCGTGCGTACATGCAACGTCGTGTGCATTCGCGGGAGAAAATTCAATAACGCTATGCGGATAGTGTAGGATACCGCGGGGCGCAAAGTTGTTGATGTCGTTAATTTCCATCGCGTTAGGGACCCGAGTTACTTCCCTGTGTTTCGGATAACCCCCCCCCCACCCCTCGCCTTGCCGCCGTGTAAGCATGTTACTAGGTGAGCGCTGAAGAGAAATGAGACGTGAAAGAAGAGGCAAACCGCCGCTAATAGAAAGAGAAAGAGAAAGGAGATCGACCCAAGATCCGCTCAGCCGTATCTCGACAATGTTGTTTTAGACGTTCTGAAAGGAGAGACACGAGTTTTGAATGTTATGTCAGCTCCGTTCGGTGCAGGAGTCCGTAAACCGTATTATAATGATAAGCAAACACTCGAGTGCATCGGATAAGCTGCGAAAACGACGGACTTACCCTCGCGACGAGTTCGGGTCGCGAGGACTGCAGGGACGAAATACGATGGGAGAACATGTATGCGGACACGCCGACAACCCATAGATTTCATGTAATGGCGAGATCGAGGAATGAAGAAACGAAGCGGTGTCTGTACGCGCTATGCTAGTACAAACACCGCGATTATTTCGCAGAAAGAGCGAATGTCTTATCTACGAAGACTGTATGTATCCATCCAGAGCGAATTTAACTCTTACAGGCATACATTTTTCTTCTGAACGGATTTTTATAAAAGTTGGTATATATGAGTTATTTGAGTCGCTGATTACGAGGTAAAAATATTCGTATGGTTACTGAAAAATTAATTTTTTCTGAAAAAATAGCCATTTTTCACACTTTGTTTATTTATAATGATTTTGTAATTCATGGAACGTGGTTTTATACTATTTTTTTATGTTCTTATCTATCTTATAGACACTTAAAAAAATGCAAAAACCGAACCAAAAACGTAAAGTAAAAGACTCTCCATGAAAATGTGAAAAAAGAAAGGTGATAAGTATACTTACCGCTGTATCTGTAAGGGTTAAGACAATTTTTTTTCCTTTTTGATAGTTCAATGTAGATAAAGGATCGTGCGCGTATGTCAATTAATCCGATAACCGTACGAGAAATATATTTATTGATTAGACCGATTGGTCGATTGAAATACGATAAAATGAAGAGATGTGCGAGATTGTCGATTTTATAAGTCTTACGCATATTAGACAGAAAGGGAGAAATTAAATAAAAATATAGTATTGTATTACGTTTGCACAGAAGATTCTTCGATTTAAAAGTGGCCAGGTAAAGCTCGGCAAATCCTATATTAATGTAAAATCGTTGGTTGGCAAATTCGTCTGTTTATTGGGAAAAGACTTTTGCAAATATTGTAGTAATATTTCTATCTGCTTTTCATAAGCTCTAAGTAGCGGATTTCTACGTAAAACATTATTACGCTTCTTCAGTTTTGTAAGTTATGTAAGCTTTAATACTTTATAAACCGATTTAATAAATCGATTGTTTAGTTAAGTGTGCGAATCGATTATACAATTGAAGCCAAATATAAAAAGTACGTGCATTTCTTCAATAAATTAATATTTGCATATGATATCGAGTAGCATGATTGATAATACAATTAATTTCTCAGTTTCTGAAGGAAGATTTAAATCTTTAATATGCTACATTTATTAATTATATATATAAATCGATTATCGCATCGCAAGCGATATTATTGTATATGTATTGTATCTTACAATAGGATATTACAATGATAATAACAAACTATGTGTAATAAATAGGTGTTTATTAATCTCCTCTCCTCTCTTTTTTCAATATATGAATACATTAATATATATTAAATAGAATAATCATATACAAAATGTTTCAGGAGTATATTTATTAAATGTCTAAATGACAAAACTTTCGGAGATCTAAATGCACAGTTATGTTTTTCAAATTGCGGAAGAGATGTTAAGGCGAAAAATCGGAAAAGTTGCGCAAGTTATAGGGTGAAGCCTGAAATAAAAAGTTCAGGCTTCTTAGCTCTTATTTGCGATGCAAAATACGTCTGAAAGTATCTCGTAGTCGTCCGACGAGTGGAAATAGCAGATACAAATTGAGTTTCCATCCAGAGTTGAGGTTCTTCTTCCCCACTTTCCTTTAATAAATCCCAACGTATAACTGACCTAATTACTGTACCGTTTCTCCATGCGAATAAGTATCACGTTCGCCCTTCATCGCGTATTATTTCCACCATCTAATCGCTGCTCGTCTGTCGGCAGTGTAACAAAATACCGAAGAGTTTTTTTTAATTAAGGGATATAAAAATGAGGTTTAGCTTCCACCATCCTGTTTCATTTATATCAATCACGTACATAATACTATAATATACAGTATCATACACATATATCTATATATACCTACTATAGTAAGTAGTTCAAACACGAATCTAGTTTTTATTCTTATTCTTCTTATTATTTTTAAATTAAATTATCTCTCTTGCCTCCACATTTTCTCAAATGTTTATTGCGTTATCACTTCTATATGCATACGAGTGCAAATGTACGTGAATGTCTACACTCATAAAGAAATCGGATCCGCGAAAGCCCAAATGACTGTGTGGATCAGTCATCCCTGCGGGATACCAAAGAGTACGCATTAAACCACGTATATCTCTCTCGTATGGAGTCTCTACATGTTTCATCGAATTTTCCACTCCGATTTTTGTACATGCCAAGGGAGCATGTGTATGTGTGTGTGTGTGTGTGTGTGTGTGTGTGTGTGTGTGTGTGTATGTGTGTAACGTGCTTTACTGCGTAAGCGTTTGCGCGGACTGCAAAATAATTATAATTAAATCGAACGAGTTAAAAATATGGTGGTATGTACGGCTTCATTCCAGATCTATTTTGTTTCACGTTACACGGTTTCTTGCGGGTTATGTGGATTACAAGCTCCCTCCAGAAACGTACATTCGACAATTATGTCCGACGTTTGTAATGATCTTATTAGCAGCGTATCGTTAACGCTCGAGATTGCCGCTCGTAAACGTGGCATGCTAAATTTACGCGAGTACGACAAAATGACTCTTTGAACTTGGTAATTACGCAAAATGTGATGATGCTCTTTGACGTATACGTGATTACTCTCACTACGATATTGAGAGTTGGTATGGAAAATTTTGTTTCTGAATTCATTAGCTAGCTAACGAATAAATATGGCTTTCGAAATTGACGACACAGGGATCTAATTCTTTGTTGGATGTTTATATACTCTTCTTTGTTCTTTGAACAAATATCGTCATAATTAAATGGAAAATACTTAAGATAATCACGCGGTTTTACATATAACTTTAATTACATGTCACACATTAAATTAAAGAAGAAAACATTATTAAGAAAGATATTACCGTAAGAATCAATATTCTCACGGGATATCATCAAAACGTTTTCAACGAAATTTTAATTTTAAATGAAAAAGAATTAAATCGTTTGCAACATTACGATATATACTTTTTTGAATTACGGACGTATCACACAGATCAATTATGTGGTGCATAATGATATGTAACAATATGTACCACTAAATATATTTATTTTAATTATTTAAAAAAAAGATCAATCTCTTGTCTATTTTTCTTAAAATTTTTAAAATTTCCTTTTTCGAAATGTAAGATAAGAACTTGGATATAACAGATTAGTTGCTGCTTTACACGTGCATAATGCAAATCTTTGACATGAATGCAAATTTTAATAGAAAAGATTTAACGAAGTAACAAGCTTTAAAATACATATTATAGCTCTCTTCACGTGTGCATCAAGTTTTACCTACAACATTAATCATCTAATCCGCAATAAATTAAAGAAGAAGAGGAGTTACCTCGTCGAGCTACAAAGTTCGTACTACTTCGGGAGTTGGCCGTCCCGCTGTGCAGTGCCCAAGTGACTTTCGTCAAGGAGACGAGCGTCGTTAGTTCCCGAATCACGGCGATCCGTAAGACACGAGATTCCTCCTGTAACTAGGAAACGTGTCCCTCTTTTTCCCCTTTTTCTTTTTCGAGCGTTACCGCGCGGCTCGCGGCTTGGCCAGATCGACGCGGCGGACAGTAAAATTGCGGTCGGGGCGGAACGTTGACCGCAGTTTCTAACCGAACGGAACGAAAATGTACCGATGCACCGTGCATGCCCAATTAAATATCGCGAAACAAACATACGCGTCCATTTCGCGGGCCGCCGTAGAGCGAAGGTCGGCTATTTATCCTTTTTTCCCTTTAATTCGCTCTTGGATATTCAATACTCCGGGGAAGGGAGAGAGGGAAAAAAAAGAAAAAGAGCACCGTTTTACACATATAAATCCCGTCGGGTGCGTCGATGCCCATGCGTACGCGGCACATGGATCAAACGGCCGGCGCGTTCTCGTTTTAATTTAAATTTTTTTTCGACGGCGCGCAGCACATTTGTAAATATTTTTGTTTCCTTCGTTTAATCCCCGCCGTCTCTCGTGAACCGAAATATTTCGGTTGAGCGTGGCCGTCGCGTTGGCGTTTTCGGCGCGTTCGCCGCGAGTCATCGCGCTGGTGCGTACACGCGCGCTCGTCTCGTGCGTGTACATACAAATTGCAGCCGTGTTGCGAAGCTCCAACGTGCATAATACGCGCCCGTCCTATTCTATCATAGATACTCCGACTTGGCCGCTGGCAAAGAGACTCCCATCTGCCGAATTTATGGCTGTGCCGCGCGACGACCGGGGTCAACAACCCCTTCGAAAACCAACCGGGGATGTCCTCGTAATTGGAGCCACCCGGACCGACATGTTGCCGTGAAAAAGCGTCGCAGCGGATATACATCGCGAATAGGACGTATCAGCGAATACGCAGTGCGGCCTATACGTAGGAATAAATGATTAATTAAGGAGGATATCGATTGATAATTGAATTTTTTCTCTAACGTCATTTTCCACGTGTATTTCGCATGTATTTATCTCTTAGATGTTAATCGAGATTTGAGCATTTGAGGGCTGAACGGCGTTATTTTGCTATTATGTTCGATAAAAGAGGGAAAAGAGAGGTAGTTTTGCTAGAAAACAATACATCCAAAATGAAGAGGGGCATGCAAAAAAAATAACTTAGTAGTATTAGTTAAATGTCATTAACTAGTTCTGAGTTTGCTGTTATTGCTAAAAATTAGCTGTTGAAAATAAACTACATTTGCTATGAAATACAATTTTATTAACTGAAATTATAAATGTTCTTTAATATGAATAGCTAAGAAAGTAGCAGCTATTCTTCATTATCTTACGTAAAATTAAATGTTGAATTCGATTTAGTTATTGTGAAAAGAAATTAGCATAATGGATTTATCTAAACGTTATTTGGTTCTAGCAGCGAATATTTTTTACTGTAACATCAAAATTTTAAAAGCTAAAAAATTGAGCTTTGGTAGCGACAACATTAACTGTCCTTATTTTAATGAAACATCTTAACTGCCACATATTTTAGCTTTCTTGGCTAATCATTTTTTTTGCATAGGGAAACCGTTTTAATTGCAGATGTGAGAGGCGGCGCTGGGAGAAATTCTCGCGCGACGTCGCCATCGCGTTTCGGACGAAACGAAAAATATAACGAACATAATTATGGAGTTTGCCAAGTTTAATTGAATTTCACCGGGGTTGTTATTGGGAGCTGGAACTTATTACCGAACAGGACGCGTGGCAACACACGCGTTACGCGCCTGTGACGCGTGAGCAGTAACGACAACGCCCTTACAACGCACGTGCGACGACGGTAACGAAACATTTAGCATACCGCGACAATATCGCACTTTCCGCCAAGTTCCAGGCTAGTTTTCCATGGAAATTTATATCTGTCGCGGACACCGCCGTGTCCCCATAATAACTCGCTGCGCAAACCCTAAGTCGGGGTACTTCTACGAACAATTAGTCATTTCGTCGCCCTGTGGCGCAAATCGTCGCCCATCGGTCGTTCCGCGACTTCAACGTTATGCTCCTAAATCGGAGTTCCAAACTGGAAAGGTCAAAAGAGATCCCAGTTGGAATTGTTTTCTTCGAAAACACTTCCCAGCTGGAAATGTTTTGGCGGTACGGAAAACACTTGCAATCTAAGATAAAAGAAAGATTTTGAATTTATCTTGATTTAATTGAATTATTTATATGTTAATTTTAATTCATATATAATTCTATATCAATCTACTGTAATATCAAATGCATCGTTTTAAACGTACTTTTCTCTTCTATCGATATATGCCTCGTAATTGCGATAAACAGAGTTTATTGCAATCAGCGTTATATTTTAATTGATTCTGCGCAAACCGACCATACAATGTTTCCATTATTGCACAAAAAACCACAACACAAATTAGTAATTATTTAATGTTAGTCTGTTAAAATTTAATGCAAAACCGAGCACATGATCCTAAGAATCGCATTTTATGTTTACAATGTATGTCCAAATATATATATTCTTATTGATTCATGTAGAATTTGTGCAAACATAACATTCTGCGTAATACAATGCTCAAAAATTAAACAGAAATATTAAACAAAAGTGGAGAGTAAATATTCAAGGGATGTATAGAATATTCGAATCGATTCTGAAAATTACAATAATAATTCTCTTCAAATGTTAATAGAAAACTTCACAAAATTGATTATTCGCAAATAACGAAGGTGGCATTACAGCATCAAAATACTCGATGCTGCGTTTTTCCGCAGCTAATGCTGTAAGAGCCAAGAATATAAAAGATCGTAGCTATCTTTGAAGCAAACGAAGTTTGATGGGTGGGTTGTTTATCCGTGCGCGCTGTAGCACAACGAGTGAAATTAAAATAGATACGTTAACGGGTCAATTGGCGGGCGCGGCACACGGGGATGCTGAACTTTGGCCCGGTCGCGGACCGAACGACGCGGTATAAGTGGATTGCCCGAAAGTTCGTACGACGTCAGCGCGCGCGCGGGAATATAACTCGAGAAGGGACGGAATATCTGCGTCGCGGAATTCCGTGAAGAAGAACGGCCGAAAAAGTTGTTCACGGCGCGAAGAAGAGCGGCGAGATCGACCGGGTTGCGGCGGGAGCGAGGAAGGCGGACGCCACTATTGAAAAGTGCTGCGGCGAACGACGCGACGCGACGAACGGCATGGGGGATGCAATTCGGCTGTCACCGATAAAATATCGCGGAAGTGCGCAAAACACATCAGTCGCTTTCCGGATCTTCTTACGTCGGGGGTCCGATGAGGGGCCGCCCATTGAAGCGGCGAGATAGAAAACAATCGGCTTGGACGTGGCGCAAAATCGCGGCCGCCGCGCTCGATGATGGCAATCGGTCGCGCGGGCTTGCTGAAACGGACATGCCGGATGCGTAGAATTTTATATACGAACTCTAGCTTTTTCCGCTCTCGCGTCGCCCTTTCAGCAAGCTCTGCGAAGTTACCGTCGTGCTTTTGAAATTTTGATACAATTGATGGTTCCCTAGTTTTTTCTGAATTCCTGCAGAGTTCCAAACTTTAAAGGAAAGTTCCTCATTTATTTGAAATCGACGAAAGCCAATTTCTCGTCTTGTTTACGAGAAAAAAATGAATGATATTCTCGTGAATGCTGTTTTCCATTAAAACGATATAAAGTTTAAAGAGAGAGAGAGAGAGAATTGTATTTGTTTCTTTTTTCTTTTATTTGTTTGTTACATTTAATTAAGCGAATGTGTATTCCTAATATATCTTTCAGCAATTAAAAACGCAATAGTCTGTTGAACCGCTTGCGCATGTTACGCGAGAAAATTATTTTCTACGATTGTAACATATACCAACTTTTACAGTTACCGACCTTTGAACTTTATAATATTCGGCACATTTTGTGAATTTCTAACTCGCTTATATGCAATGATACAACTTCATCAGATACATGAATATCCGTGTAAAAGCTATCTCGCAACAAAATTGTAGCAGATAACACCTAAAACTTTAATGCTTCAAAATTAACACGCAAAAAATAGGTTTCCAGATTTCCCAAATAACTACGATCATATACAGTGGTTCATAAAAGTACCCGAACAGCTCCGTTTACTGGTATATTGTCGTTCGAATATTCCTGTGAGCCATTGCATGCGAAAAATAATCTAAAAACTCGAAAAATGGCACAATCGGAAAAAGATAAATTTTATTTTGCGTCCAATCGAACGAACGGAAATTAAACATAAAATTAGAATTTTAGACCGATGAGCTGGAAAACGACGTCGGGACATGCTCTGGGGGAAAAAAGAGAGGAATAAAAATAATCGGAGCCGTTTGCGGAGGACATGTGCACAGTGGACGTAATAATGCGCGCTCGGTTTGCTTCGTGGGAGCGCTAAGTGAGTTTCGCGAGAGGTAACGACATCGTATTTTTATAAGTTACATGCCAAAAAGGATCTCGTAACCGTTCTACGGCACCGTGCAATCTCAAAGGCCATTGTTTCGCCTTTGAAAGTTAACATCAAACTTCATTTCTCGGCGCTGAGGGGTAGCGCTCGCTCCTCGTGACGGCGTAATTCGCTCGTTCGAGATCGTTAGCTTACTAAACGTTTCGCGAAGAAACGAGTGCTTCGCAGGTTCGCGTGGAAAATGTCACGGTAGAGTGTCCGCGACAGTTCCATATCGATTTAGGTGTCGGTACCAAGGAGCGCGCGAGGAGCCGGGGAAGTTATATAGTTATTGGCCCCTGCGCTGTTATTGGCCACCCTCTGACTACTGCCATTGAGGGACCAATTTCGTGGCTCATTTTCATCTAGGCGACTTTAATAATAATGAAGATAAAGTTTTTACTTTCGCGACTGGCGCGGCCGTTATCGTTTACAGCTCGGGTGGGAGCTATTCTCAAAAATGGCTTTACGATAGCCAGCAAATTTTACTCGCCTGCTACGCGGCGAGCGACGATTAATAACGCGTTCGCAAATTGAAGGGTCTGTTGCGCGCAATGAGGGAGCCCGAGATACGCCGGTGCGTCCCCTTTCGGTTGCGGAAAAGAATATATCTCTGCGTATCTGTGTTTCTGAAATATGAGATACATCGTTATTTTTCAAAGCTACGTTCCATTTTCATTAAACGGTCATTCGTAATACGAGAATCTCACACGCGTTTCATCAGTGCTTAAATTCTCTCTATAAATTTTAGAAAAGCTCCCATCTCCGAGATTGCCTTTCCATAGATTTCTCACCGATAAAAAAAAAAGAGAGAAATCCGGACGAGATTTTTGCCGGCCCTGACCTCAATCTAACTTACCTCGAATGACAAGTTTCTTTCTTGCACAAACCTATAAATTTTAGAATCATTGAAGATTGAAGATCGTAGTATCATCCTATACTATTTCTGAATGAGGCAATAAACTCATAAACCGTTGGAACTACAGAAACACCGATACAATATAATTCTATACACGATATCGCGGTAGATATCGGTGGATCAATTCTATCCCATTATTAAACCGGGCAAAACCACCTGGCTCGCGCAACATCAAGATTGTCCGAACCACCGAGTACACTTAACATCCGGTTCAACGCACGCAGCTCGTACCGACCCATGTTATATTGCCTTCATGAGCCATGCGCAAATACGTACGTGCCCAATCTGAGTGTGCACTGTGCGAGGGCGGCATTGGATAGATACAGCTCTGACCTATGGTTATGTCGTGCGGCGTAAGATTCGATTTAGCAGTGTTTGTGGTTTATCAAACTTTGTGCCTATCGCGCGATACCAGCTTGCGATTCCGGAGCTAAGCTTAAATCACGCACACACGATGATGGCGATGCCGATTTGAATAACTACTGACCAGATAATGAAAAATTATACATGGGCAAGAGAATCTCGAAATTAATTTGTTAATCTCTTTAGCTGCGCTAATCAAATATGATTATTTTGTACAGAATACGATCACTGAAGAAAATCCTCGCGCCCGTAATATTGTATTTTCCCGCTTGTAATTTTCCGATGATTAAATTTATAAATAGAAAATTATTGAAACATGATGAGTATTTATTTAATAAATTTTGTTAAAAGTGACAACTTTTAATTTTATTACTACAAAGTCATTGTGTGATACAATTTCAACAAAGGGTATAGCCGGATAAGGGGTCAATTTGGGCCCAGAAACGAAATCGAACCGGACCAATACTATCTTATTTGGTACGAAATATCAGGCCTTTTCACCAAGTTTTAGCTCCCAAACCCATTTCTTTGCGACATAACATCAAAAAAGCTTTTTTTTGGACTTTTTCACATTTTGGGTTTTAATTTGAGTGAATCTCTTTCAAGAGTGAATCTTTTTTAATGAAACTTTATCACTGGAGAGAAATGCTATTGAAATCAATTGTTTTCGACCACTTTTGAAC
>VBVR01005556.1:0-11825 GCA_011638315.1 Tetramorium parvispinum
TTTCCACCGGTCGCCAAGAACTCGAAAGAGGTCTGACAGAGGTACCTATCAGGAGATCATTCTTGGTATCAATTGTCCGTTTCAATAGTCGGATGTGCTCTTGGATGTCCAGAACACGCGTGAAATGTTCAAATGTACTACTGATTAAATATTAGTCATGCCAGGACTAGATCAGAGCGTGGAAACTAGTTGAATGCAGGAAAAAAAAATGTAGTGTGATAATGTATCATTTATTATCGTAGATTCTGTGGGTTGTGAGTCAAGCAATAAAGATCATTCGCTTCGTGTATGCGTTTTGTATTTTTTCTATTATTTGTTCGAAAGTTTTTTTTACTGATCTAACATGCACAGATCTATTAAGTTCACATTTTTTTTGTCAATTTTTTCATATAATTGAACAAAATAATTCTATTTCGTCAGATGTATCCGTGTTTTATCGGATGTATTTCATCGGGGAAAAGCTTGTTAAAATTGTTCACGTCAAAGATTGCAAATCCATTTGATGAATAGCTTCATGCTGAGAATCTCATTTAATGCACGCTTTTCTCTTAATAACTGTGTAAGGTTCAAGAGATTTTTCCTGAGAATTTTGTTACCTTTTCCTTTCTCTTTTTCCCCTTACAGCTTCCCTTAAGTTAAGTTGCTGTAGTATATTCCAATAAGATTGTTTACTATTCACTGCATCGTAATTTTGTATTTACGTGTCAGATACAATAGCCATTATCGCGATTATATCCTTATCTTCATGAACTAATTCTACGGTCGATAGATGTGTATTTTAAAGTTTGCTAAAGATGATTTAACGTTGTTATAACGAAAATACGAAAGTTTATTTCAGCTTCACATTCAAAAATTTTAAGCTTCTATTACTTCACTAATCACATTCAACTCGCGCAAAATTTGTTTTTGGAGATAAACTGTAGAAATATAATTTAAGTGCGGCAATGTGTTTAAAGATTTTTCAAAATTTTGAATTTGTAGTACCTAAAAATATTTTAATTCCAATTGTTCCTCTGAAATGGACAGCTGAGTGACACGAATATAAACTATGCTATTACCATAATGTATCTTTCATGTCAATTACATGAAAGATATAAATTAAATACTGAACCATCACAAGTGTCAATAGTTGTAACACTGAAACGCTCTATTTATCATAAAATTTCAATGATAAGATTTTCTGATTAAAATCGAAATTCAAACAACAGATAAATATCAATCCATTGTTTTATACGATTGTCGTTGTCTGACGGAAATAATAACATAGTGGTGCAACGTGAGTAACAGATACCAAACAAATTGCTGTACGGTGCGGTGCGGCGTGTAATAAAGCATGAATAACAATATAATAATATGTTCGCAAAAGTGAAGATAGAAAGAAATACAAAAAAATACAGAAGGCAAAAAGATGTAAATGGTGTATTATGCAGACCAGCAAATCCATTATTGTAAAAAGCACGTGGCAACATTAGGCTATCACACTCAGCTCAAAATTACGGCAGCGTACAAATTCACATACATCCGTGCCGCGGAAACTCCGAGAGCGAGAAATTTGAAATTTTACAACATAATTAAACATTAAAAAAATGTTACATGCATAGATACAATTAAATCGTCTTCGAAATAATTTCTCAGAGTTTCTCAGAAGCGAAAAAGAATCTCGATGTATCCCAAATAAAATTAGACGAAATATCATCTTGCTTTTGATATGAAATTAATAATCGTATTTACTATAACTTTCGTGCTTATCTTGATTATAAATTACATTAAGTATTACATGTTAGAATTTTCTTTCAAAGTCATAAATAATATATTCTATATTCTATAATATTCTATATTCTATATTCTATAATATTCTATAAAAACATATATAATAATAAAAAGATAAAATAGATGATAAAATGCGAAACGGAAATATAGGATATTCAAAAAACAAATTATTTGATTTATATATTAGTCTGGTATATAAAAATTATTTATATATTCGGAATTACAAGATAATATTTCGCCTGTCTTTGGTTACAACAAATGCAAGGAATAAAGCATGGTGTACTTACCAGTGACGGCGGCTGCCTCGCTACCCTCCTCATTAACTTCGATGAAAGCTTTTTGCACGACTTTGCTGATCTTCAAAGGTACATTCGAAATGCCATTGAATTCGGCGTCATCGGTGAATGGTCGAGCAAGACCCATCTGCAGCAAATAAGATCGCGAGTAAGATACAATGTCGCATTTACTTTGCTTGATTATTGGCGAAACGTCGTGACGTACCTTCTGAGACAATGTATCTCCAAGGTCCAATTTGGATTCGGTTCTGAACTTGGGCAAAAATACTCGGACCTCGCGTTCGTACGCTTGAGCGAGGCGAGTGCTGCATAGCGTGCTGACCTCGTCAAGTGTCTCGGTCAACGCTGCTAAACCGTCAATTTTATTGGGTAGGATAATCACCATGCTGACCTCTTTGTTCTGCAATAATAAAAATCAAGCTTGAGAGAGATTCGCGAAGGGCCAAAATGAAATGCACACTGTTGCGATGAGGAACAACAAAATATTTCAAACTTTGACTAGATTTTTTCTTTTCGAAAATTTGAGAAAGCGAAATTACCGCGTATGGTAACTCGATGCATTTAGCGTCGTGTTCCGGCAATTCGGCGAATTTGTAGTTGCCCTTTCTATACATAGTAGGAACATCCTTCACGTTGTTGGCGTCAACGAAGAACTGGCGAGGCTTGGTATGTTGAGGATCAAACTCATTAGCCCATTTGCCTTTGAAGTACACTGCGTTTGCGAGTATCAGTGCAGTATCATCAGTCAAATCATCTATAACAGATAAAAATTAGCATGAGCATTTTTCCAAATTCGGTTTGATAAATCAATAAATTTTTATACAACTATGGAATACATAAGGATATCATATTTACAGACAGTCAGAAGGTATCTTTTGTTACTATATTCTTTACAATTTAATTACTTTACGTTAAATTATTTATTAAAAAAATTTTTTTAATCTTTTATTTTTGATAGTCATAAAACAGTTGCACAGTGAATCCGTATATATGAATATAAAACGTGAGTCTTTACCGGGTTGAACAATCTTGTCGATGCGGTCGTTGGTTTTCTCCTTGCACCAGGTATTAACAATGTTCGCAGCTTCGGCTTTTTGTCTGAAATCTACTTTCTCAATATCGGAAAGATAATATGTTACGAGATCCTGTTTATATTCAGGTTTCACTGGGAAATTTTGCTGGATAAACATTTTGTTAGCGAGCTTCAAAGTAACATTCTCAACATTCTGCAATGATAAGAGTTTATCTTCGATTAGTACCATCTGTCAATCGAGTGTCATAAAATATATTACAAGATATGACTAAAACTAATTCATTAGATAACTAATTTATAATATAATTTAATAATTATGTATGGAATAATTATATTTTTCTCTACAAATTACTTTTATAAATAATACTCTGTAATTTTGATAGTTCAGAAAATAGTGTTAATTTTCTAAATATTATTCTATATTTTATCAAGTTTTAAAGATATTCTCTAAGTAGCTTATTATGCAAATATTACGTTTCACAATATATTGCAATTTGATAATTACATTTAATTTATCGATGAGATTCTGGTAACCTTGCAGAGTTTGTGGTTTCGACGTTGGAAGCTTGAGAACATCTTTAAACTGTGCTTCGGTGGCTCCAGTAGCGCCGTCAGCAGCCATGCTCAGGGCGATGTTGGCGCTCAAGGGAGAGCATATCAAATTGCCTGGTTGTTCTTTTGCAACAGTCTAAAAAAAGAACATTTTCAAATTAACTCCATTCATTATGAATTATCAGAAAATAAGCAACTTGATGAAAAAGATAGAAGTTTCTTTCGATTATTTCATTACAAGTTATTGACATGATACTTATTAATGTATTAAAATTATATAGATTTAATCAATGCAATTTTCTCACAATTGTTGACACAACCGCATGATATTAAATTAATAAATTATACGAGAAAAACTATGTGATGTCAAAGTCAAAACTTTAAGAATATTTAAATTTCATTAACATACCTTGACGAAGTTGGTGGAGAACAAATGAGCGCCTTGAGTGACAGCTTGAAGAGCCGCACTATTTCCAGTTGGTGTAGCCATGGCTGATGCAAACAGGCAAATTGCCAAAAAACTTCTTTGTACTGTAATAACGGAAAGAAAAAGGATTCAATAATGAATTCATCGCGAAATTCAGTATAGCCGCCAAGGATAGTCGAGACGCGCAATGAGAGAAAAAGAAAAATTACGAAATTATTCTCTCTATTGAATTCATAATTTTAATTCTGACAATGACATAAGGTTTTGCGTTTATGCAAACGTTCCTAAAAGAAAATAAGTGATATCTCTCCACTAATTCGATATTTTATTTGGCGACATATTGTTAAAATATAACTTTGCAAAGACCATCGCTTTGGGGCGTTGTAGGATTGCTAAATTGAATTGATTCGAAAATTGAACACTTGCGCTCGAAGGTTATATATATAAATTAAAATAAAGTGTCAGGCATGTCGTCCAAGGTGAGCACGAAACTACCATATCCTTACAAATCTTACATTCACATACAGATTATGCATTTGTACAATATACGAATCTTCCGAGAAGCGATATGAGGATTAAAACTTTCCGAAGGCCAATAACAGTGTTATATTTTTATGCAAGTAACAAAGCGAGGTTTTATGTATTGAAAATTTATCGACAGATAAGTTTACTCGAGAACTTATGAAAATAGGGCCTTCAAAGAATTGTAGTTATTTCGTTATTTTTAGTCATCTTGTTTTTTAATGTAGGATAATTGCCATGATGAATCATATGTTGGCATAAGGTATAATGATTAATAATCATTCATATCTGCCATCATTACGTAAGGGTAAAATTCAAGAATAATAATATAATTGTATTATATTTTTTCATGCCAGATATTATTAAACATTCTAATGTCAATTTAAGACGTTTTATATATTATACATGCAGTAAACATCCTGATTTTCGCAAATTGTTTATGATTTCAATAAGTAATAAATAACATTGTGTTATTATATATTAATAATGTGTATAATCCGATTTAAAAAAATGCACATAAAATTCTAATGTTTTCTTTGAAAACAAAGTAAAAGTACAATTAAAATTTTGCAAAAAAAATTTTTTATATAACCAAACCATGTGATGAATAATTACATAAATAACGATTGCTCGGTCACGAGTGTAAATTCAAGGCGAATGATTCAAACCAAACATCACTTTTCATCTTTAATAGCACGACATAAACCTGTCTTCGACAGACAGTATGTTTTTAAAGCAAAGACGTCATTCTCTTTTTTTTCTTCATTTAAATCATCGACATTTCATTTGAATTCCAACGCGGAATAATTGCCGCTATACAAGCCGTAATAGGTAAATCGGAAGTCGATTACGCTTCGAGTTTCTCGGAGAGCCACGAGAGAAACGTGACAAATAAGGATACGGATAGCGATATCGTAGCGATAATGAAAAATATTTCTGCAGATAGACGCAATCTCGGTTCTATCGAGAGGTCAAAAAGTTTGACAATTACATAAGTGGCGATAAACGCGACCGTTGACACAGAGTGCGACGTCAGCATGCGGGTCAATTATACAGGGTGTCGGAGGATCACTGTCTTTCCTTCTAAATATTCGTCCCAGTTTTCTTCAAATTTTGAGGATTAATTTTTTGAATGTTTAAATTATAACTTTCTGTCCAGCTAAAGTTTTCTTTGAAACATAACTAGATCTCGATAAGTTGAAGGATTATTTGTAATTTTATGATACGCGTGCACATCTTTATGTGTCTACATTGAATTTTTAAGTTAATTAAATATTATAATGTCATCTATTTTTTGAATCTTAAGTCAAAATTGATTAGTTTTCTCAATTGTTTTCAATTCAACAATTGATTGGAGAGAACAGCCATTCTTTGGCCTTCACTGTTTGTCATTGAAGGGAGGATGATGAACCTGGGACACACTGTACATATAATTACATTGTTGCATAATGAAAAAGACCAGGAAACGAATATAAAGTATGTACATGTTGCTCGCGTGCCGTTATGTGTGCGAATGTGCACGCATAGAATCGTATCAATTTATCCATTTAGTAATATCTATCGATATCTCTAGTTCAAAAATCGTGTGTTTGCAATAGCAATTGCGCTAAATCGAAAATAAATAGCAGTTATCACTATCGCTATGCTAATAAATATAATATTTCTTCAAAACAGATAAAAGTATGATGTAAGAAGATTGAAGGCATGAAAACTGAAAAGGATAGTGAATAACAGCATCCTAAAAATAACTTTTGTCAGAAATATTTTATAGAAAATTTTATTAAAAAATCATGGATTTTGATTTTTTCTTAATGTCGTTATGTATAGAACTGATAGACTTTTCAACGTTGTTAACCTTGGTAGAAAATTTTCTGAGAACCTGACGCTTGTAGATTTTTTTATGTTTACTAATTTAATGATTGCATATGTTGCAAAATATGCATCGCATTGCTAAATATTGCGTATATGTTGATCTTTAACTCCCAGTATTTAAAATAAAAATTAGTCAATACAAAAATACGAGACAAGATATCATTGCATTTAACGATAAAGCAGAAGTAACAGGCTACCGCAAGACCATTAAACTGATGATCTTTCCTGGTGCCGCGTCGGGGAAAACCCATTAAAGATTACTAATGTAACTTGCATTATGTGCATACGACTAATCATGTATAACAACTTGATATATGCGACAGATGGGAGGGGAAAGAACGACTTCAATCTCATTTAATGTGCGATGATTTATTTCTTGCAATAACGATTTCCACATGTTAAGGAAGAAATGAAAAGAAAATTTGCTTTAAGAAAGACGAATATTTCTGATAAAATAATCGAAATTTAATTGATCAATTGATGTATCGCGTTAATTTCCTATATAGTATAATTATCTTTTCAACAGAAATTTTCAATATTTTAAGTTTCTTCTTTGTTCGAATCTTTATTCTTTTTTTTCTTGATGACGCAAGACTTTACTTTGTAATTGTGTAAGATTTATTTAGAATTTTTACAAGACTTAGAAACACTTTTGATTTATTTCGTAAATTTTGCATTTTACGAATACTTTATGTCAAAAGCAAGAAATGTCTTTAAGGTAAGCTAAAAATACGGCAAGTTGTATAATTATATTGCGTTCATGTATTACAAATGTATAGAGATATAAAACTTCTTTATGAATCATAATTTGTGTAACTATATTTTAAATTATAGTTCGCTCAAGATAAAATTGATATAAGCAATAAAATTTTGCTTAGGTTTTGTATACAATGACATAAAACGTGGAATATAAAAATATTATCACATAAAAATTGCGATACAATGGAAAAGAATTACTGTCCATGCAAACGAATTATCTCGAGTTATCTCATTTTCTTAAAACATATTTTACTTTTACACTTTAAAAAAAGAACGATACGTTGATTAACGTATATTTACAATGAAAAATCCTACATAAAATTGTACGATAATTAATTTTAAAAAATCGTATATTTTTTATATTTACTCTAAATTTTATTAATTTTACTCTAAATTTACTCTAAGTTAAGATATGTAACACACACCTTTAAGCAAATAGATTTCAAAATAACCAAAATAACCAAGATTGTTTCTCTTAAATCTAATCAAATCTTTCTTTTCTTTTCTATTTTGTTATGTGATACCAAACGCATTGTACAACATAGAATCGTATTCAGATCCAATGTAAATCTACGCAGCTAATCAATCGCATCGTGTATTACGAATGCAAGACAAATCTGCTTAATTCCGATGTGACGATGTTAATCAACTTTAATGAAAGAAAAGTTTACGCTGCGCAACTCTGGAAATGAATCACACTGAGCGAGCATGGTATCCATACGGATCACCTTGGAGCAGTCATCACGAGTCAGGAATTACGACTCGCCGGATAGCATTATCGCCCATATGTCAATTCGGTGCGTATCGATAACACGTTGTCGTTGTAGTTGTATCAAAAGGGATTCGAGTTAGACTTGTGTTCGATAAAGTATCGTATTCTTGTATATAGAGAGAGATCATTTGGGGTTATCGCGACTGCAAAGCCAATCGATCCGTTTGATCTTGTTGACGCTAATGAACAAGAATCTAATTAAAAACTATAATTTCCAATTTATTTTTTCACGGAAAATTTACTTTTTCACAGTATTTGTTCCCGAATGTCCTTTCGCGATTTCGTTTGGCACAAAACCTTTTTTTTATATTCAATCTTTTGCAACGTATTCTTAAATTCTTGACAAATAAACGTCTAATTTTTTAATAGAAATGTGTTAAGTTAGATTCAACTTTAAAAGTTTGAGAAATTTCTTTCGTAAATTTAAAAATATTTGAGAATGTAAGTTTAAAATCCTCTATCGTTAAAATTATGTTTCGAGTTAGGATATATTTTCGCAATATACTGAAATCAGTTAAACAAAATAAATAAGAGATAAGAGATAAATAAGCTAAATAAGATAATTTGTAGTTTTTCGAAGCTTAGAAACTTTCCATACCGTTAGTAGTGTTCAAAGTTAAGTAAAGAATTCTCATAAACAAGAAACGACAACATTAATAAAAGCAATGACTTTTAAGGCAAAATAAGTTGATCAGAACCGTTTCAAATTGGAATCAAAATATTTGCTTACGTGTCATGTTGCGTTTCATAATATTCGCATACTGTATTCTATAAAATACGATTTTATAAAATAACGGTCAATTACTTTTATATATAAATGGAAGAGATAATATTTATTAATTTATATTAATATTATTTTATTTTAATGTAAAATTATATACAATATATAATAACTAATATATAAAAATTTTTTCAGTTTCTAAAATACAAAGCTATTTTTATAAACAGATCTAGAAGTCTAAACGTGTTTTAGAATTTTAATATATGATATCATTCGGTTTAACGGTTTCGTGTTAATGTGAATTAGTAACGAAAAGTCCTGGTTTAAATTCCAATGACCTCTCATCCCGATTACATCTCATTCTCAGCGGAAAATCACAGAAGAACTTTTTAAGTCTAGATGATTAGAGGCTACTACTACTTATTCGGTTCAATCTTTTAATTGCAATAGAATTATACCGATTATTTCTCACACAAAAAGAACTTGGGAATTATTTTCTCTGAATCTTTACAAAGTTATATCGAGTTGAATTTCCACGGTTAAAAGACGTCACAAATATTACAAATAAACATATCACTTCCTTATATCTACAAACTCGAAGTTACACCAGTTTTATTATTATTTCGTGAATCTATAAAAGAGGAATCTAACTCGCTCGCGTCTGATATCGATTGCGGACGAAGAAATAAGTAAACTGATCGCGCCGAGATTTGATTATAGCTCGCCGTCATTATTGATTAGCTGAATCTACTTACGTGCACGCATCTTGTCCGACAAACTAGTCTCTTTCAAGCACCGAATGGTTACTGTAGAGAACGATCCGGCGAGCGAACATAAAATAGTAATCGCCCGTATCTCCTCAGGAAAACCCCAGCCCCCGCCAAGAGAAACAAGTCTGTCGACGTAGACGAACGTAGTGGTCGCGACCAATCGTGAGGAAGCGCGCGTCCGCGCGGCTCGAATCGGTGTCGCTGCTCCTTGACCGATCCCCGATCGCGACTCTGAGGAAACTCACGTCACACCCGGCTCGTAATACAGACACACGGACACCAGGAGATTACCAGGGAGATCCGAAAACGCTGCAGCGGCGCAGCATCGCCTCCTTCCTCGCGAAAAGCTGACTGTCGATTTTTCGCGCCGATCGTCGACGAGTCGCGGATCGAGATCGAGAGCGCGGCTCAAGGATGGAGAACGCAAGGACACCCTCCCTTAACCGCGGAGATTGAACCCGCTAATATTCTCCGAAGCTTGAGAGATACTTAAGTAAAAATAATTTTAGATTTTTCTTATGCGAAAAATGTCAAGTAATTACTGACGCAAGAATTATTTTCACGAAATTACAGCGTCGGACATTGAATTCGTCAAAATATGTTCCAATTTAGATTGGACAATTCGATTTTCCAATTTAGATTGGACAATTCGGTTTGTCCAGTGTCTCACTAATGTCCGTTTCTACCAATGCAGATTAACTTTAATTTTGGTTTAATTTACTTTCTATCTTTTTTAATCCTAGGAATTAGAAAAAGATGAAAAGTAAGTTAAACCGAGATTGAAGTTAATCTGCATTGGTAGAAATGGACATTAGGGCCAATTCCACAAGTTACTTTAACCGGAGATTAATAAACAATATCCAATAGGAGAATTTGTTTTATATAAAATACACACACCTATCGTTAGTTAAACTCCGGTTAAAGTAATTTGTGGAATTGGCCTTAAATCACCAATTATATCACTATATTTTTCATGTTGTGTGTGTCTATTTTCCATTTGTTAATTTTAACAATCTTGGAGTTGTAGTGGAAAATCATATTTAGGCCTTTTGTCATCTTTTTGAAAAATTATTATTGGAAAGATCCTACTGAGCGCGAAGGATAAATTTTTACAAATTACGAAACCAGTTCTAGGAAACCAGTTGCCCAGTACAAGGTTAAATTCATAAAAGTACTTTCCCTCTACTTTGATATTGCCATAAGTAATCGTATAAACATTTGTGCAGGTGCGCTTCATCTGCATTTTTAGAGAAATATACATACTCTTATGTATCTTATCGATCTCTTATGGCGCAGAAAAGACATGAGAAAGATCAAATAGAGACAGAATAAGAAAATGACGCTTGGGAAAATGATCAAGAAAGGAAAAGAAAGAAAATTAAAAAAAATTCTATCTTTCAATTAATGTAATTAATGTAATATTATATAATATTTCGTTTGTTAATTTTAAGTTAGTTAAATTTAGTTAATAAAAATTATTACATTCGATCTATTCATTGCAATAGATGTATATTAATCTGTTTTTAACGTTTATTAATTTTTTTTAATATTAATCAATATATTTGAATTTCAATCGGATTACGTGTATCACGAGAGAAAATTCATTTCGCTCAATCTTCATTTAATTCACTTAATCTTATTCATTCATTATAATTAATAAATTTCTATTTTTACGCTGTTATTTCTGACCAGACTGTAACATGCATCGCTATAATTTTTACTATCTTATAAATCAAGTTTATATCCATCGCCGTAGAAAAATATTCCTCCTAAGACCAACAGGAAAAAGTGTGAAGATATATTACGCGGCAAAACCGGTTATTCTACGGGATTATCCTATAGTTTGAGGCAACTTGTTAATATACGTAGTCCTGCGATAAACGACGGCGTAAGAACGAGTGAAATGAAATAAGCATTTCGAGAATAATAGATGCGATATCGAATATCTAGGCGGTTTTTTAATCTACTTAGGATTACACGTACTATTTCAGGCTTTCCTAACATTATTTTAAATAAATATATTTAATTTATCTCGATTAATTGAAAGTAAGTGAGACGAAATTTTGATACAAAATAAACTTGCACAGAAAAAAAGTAAGTTTAATACGTATTTCAATTTAAGAGGACCTATGAAACTCTATTAAGTTAATTTTTGCAAATTAACTTAATAGCGCTAATAATTCCTTTTTGTCTTACAAGTTGAACGAACGTAATTATATGTAAGATAATATTGTGTATACGATAATACCTATAGAAACCCAATTACTTTCCTCGTTACACAACAGCACCATCAGAGACAACCTGCGTCATCAAATTACACGGAACAGTCAG
>VBVR01005557.1:0-11820 GCA_011638315.1 Tetramorium parvispinum
TTAAATGAAACTATAAAATATTGAAGAGGTACGATTTAGGAGACCGGTACGCATTCAGCAACTCTCCCCTATATAGTCTTATAATTAAAAATATACATATAGATAAATTAAACGTATTAAAAAATATCAAAATATTTATTGATTGAAAATTTAATTGTTCAATAATGCGTTAACAAATGCGTTGCGAATAGAAAGAACATTAGTCAACCTCTTTCAATCGATATAAAAGCACTGTCCTGCTCCCGGAATCCATGCACGTACGTACAAGTGCATATAACACACGGCTGCGCTTCGACACCATTGTCCGTAGCCGATTGTTATTTTAATTAGGTTTTTAAGCGTAAACGAGCGCCTCCGGGTGTAGAATAGAAACTAGTTCCTCGATCGTCGCTACGATCACGATGTTAAAAAAAAAAAAACTATCATGAGAGTATGGAAAGGATGGATGAAGTTGGGCTTTGTAAACGCGATCCGCTGGCACTCGCAGCCTGGGGCTCTTCGGGTGCGGATTCACCGACACGGAACTCCGTCCTGACGAAGGCACGTCCCTGTGAAACGATCACCGCGATTCGAAACGTGACTTGAGAATCGAGGAAGCTGTCGATAGAAGCTACCGCCCGACGTTCTTTAAATTTTCGATACTTTTCGGACGTTGATGCGCTTGCCGCTTAATCTCTCCTGACGTGACGGAACTGATGCGGCTGCATTCGCTACGTGCACACAAAAGACTGAAAAAAAATGCCACGTGCGTTGCCGCTTGCTGAATGCAGCTCTGAGATATGCATCTGAATGCTCGATCTAATTAAAGATAGACAAGATATTTAAATATCTTGGGAAAAAATCTTTTTTATTTAATTGCAACATTCTTATAAACAGTGCGATGAAATTCAAAGAAGTAAACTTGGTAAATAAATCGTTGGGTAAAATAAATGGTTGTTAACGAGATTCTAAGAGATACCGATGGGAAACGAAGAGAGAGATTACGCTTGTAAGTTATTTTATTATTTTTCCTTTGCGAGTAGCTGTAAACACGAGATACATTTTATACAAGGTAAATTACGTGGAAGACCGGCTGTAATTAAAAATACGATTGAGACTTATTTAGCAGGAGAACCAGTCTTGTGCTACGTGCGAATAAATCTCATGCTGTTATTCAGGCTCTTCAGGGGCTGAAAATTCAGTGTTGCACTATATAAAGCTTTAGTTGAAAGGCACTCCATTGCTCGTAAATAACATTATAATCCGCGGAAAACAAGAGTGAGAAGTAAAAGCGATGTCGGGGACGGATTTTGCCTGGCGTGGCCAAGACTTTCGCATATTATTTACGACATTGTGCTACGCTGCCAGAAGTATTTTTTCTTCCGTTACACGCTGGCTCACCCCTTGATCTCCCCACAACCTGTACACTACCCTGCAACCAAGTTGGTAGCTGCCGTTCTTTATCTTTTTGGTCTTGCTCCATCCCATCCGATGTCGGGTCAAATCCTACTTTATCGCATTTTTCAGAATAAATGAGAAAGCAACGAAGGCAGAACGCGAAAACAGGAAGGAAAGAAAAGAGGAACTAATGGTTCTTCTACGTGAATTGGCACCGGGCGGATTCTACAGGTGACGTTTCGTGTAAACGAAACAGCTGGCAAAAGAGGGAACGGTAACAAAGAAAGCCTAACATCCGTTACATAGTAATTGAAAGTATTTCAACGAAAGTGCTTCTTGATCAAATGTAAAGCTTAATCGACTCATAAGAATAAGAAATAATTCGACATCGCGATTGCATACAATTTCTCTTTACTCGCCGTATTTTCAATTTCCATTGAAAATAAAACAAGTTTTTCGATATTATCTAGTTGGCGTTTTCTGAGTTTGAACATTTCTAAATCGGATGGTTGTCGAGGAAAGAGGTTCCATAGAGACTCGACATAATCGTTGAAAAGCGAAGGTAGAGTGGAAATGGCAACGTGGAGCTATTAAATTACATTACACGTGATAACTTTTCTCATTGAGATCTAAAAGATTACTGTTCATTATATTGGGCACATTTTTGTGTAATTATTATTGCAAGATTAATTTCTTTGATAAAATTGTGTTATAAAATAATTAGAATTAGTTCACGTGATTGAAACAATTGGAAAAAATTTTATAGTAATAACCAATTTAAGTACTTTTCTTTTCATATTGCTTTGAGTTTAATAGGTTATAATATTCAGAAGATGATATAGTAATCTTTATAATTAAAAATGATAAAACAGTTTTTATTATCTTATTAAATGATATTTGCATAAAATTTTTGTCTATCTCCTTAATATAAAAAAATAATCGTTCAATTTGAATCACACTGTTACTGAAATTCTACAAAAATATTATTTCAACATAATATGAGAGAAATAAACTTTATCGGAATTATGATTATGTTCTGACGCAAATTTCAAACTAAAAGTTTTTATCCAGTTTATATCCCCGGAGGGCAGTATGAGACATTCGGAAGATTACCTACACCCGAGGACACAATGAACCTGAAAAGGGCTTAAGATCAGTTTCAAAACCATCCACGAAGTAGGTCACGCTCATTAGACTTTCGATTGATTTACAACTCATTCCACGTATACTGCCTTCCACCTCTATCTTTTTGTTTTCTTTTTTCCAAAGAGCAAAGAATTGATTCGAATACACTTCCGTTACTTTCTGATTCCGGCACGTACGAAGGAAAAAATTCTGAAATGGTGCTATATCCTCATGGCATTTTCTCAGAGTTTTCCTATGAGGTTTTCTCTTTCGAATTTTTGTAGCTACACGTAATATCTATCGCATATTTTTCTTTGAGTGGCCTTTCTACAAAAAATACTTTCTACTCTGAAAATTTTTCAAGCTTATCGTTTGCTTTTATTTTATATCGACAACTTTTAAACTGTTTTCTTTTTCTTTCTTCGCTGTATATATAATCTTATTACGCATTTACCTATTTGACGAGCTTATCTTGTAACATTTGACGAGGGTAGGAAACTTTACGCCATAATTCCCGTATGGACATGTCGCATCAAAGGCTTAACTACTTTCATGCGCGAGCGAGTCGGTCCATTCCGCCTCGCAATTTGTTTTAATAGCCTGAAGTTTTGACAGACGACGGAGTTTACGCGTGCTCTCGTAAGTGTACACACGACCGCAAACCGAATTCCCGTGTAACGAATCCATCGGCATCGACGTTCTCGGCCGTGCCACCGCAGGTGCGCGGCAAACTTTAGCTTAGCGCACGTACTGGACGTAACGTTAAAGTAGCTGCGATTAATACGAGGTCCAGTCATTTTTCACACCCGCCACCCCGCACTAGGGTCGCACTCCGGAGCGTATGTGAGTTGTAACGTGAACTTTGCAATTTATAACGCCGACGACGACAGATACGAAATGAGAGTATATCTGCATTAGAATTTACATTTCAGAGAGATAATTGTATGCTTAATAGACAGGAAAAGATTAAACGCAATGAATATTAAATCTTTGTTTTCAAATGATAAATAGTCTTTATTTTCTCCTTTCTTTGTTTACTCGGAAACTAAGATGATTTAATACGCAAGAATATGAAATGGATCATAACTTTGTCGGCTATCGAGACTTTTGCTAGCATTTTTATCTGTTGTTGCACGGAATCGGCAACCCAGCAAGCATTAAACTGTTCTTGCAATTTAAATGCTTCAAAGGTCACGATTACGTAAATTTAGGTAACCATACCCTTCTTCGGTCACATTCAAAACTTTGCGTGGTAAAATAGCAGAGCCACCGAAAGTTCGGTGTCGCCGCGAAGCGAAGTTAGCAAATTCACTCCTGGAAACGCGGATAATTTTACTCTGAGCCCCCGACCGTGGAAATTCAAATTCGGAAGTGTTCCTCGAGGAAGATTTATTTGTTGCGGCTTTATTGTGCCGCGGCAGCTGCTAGGAAACCTTGTCGCGAGATCACGAGGAAGACCTCCGTGTGAAATACGATCGTCTCTTGAGCAAGTTCTTTCTTTATATTCTTGAGCGTTCAAAGTAAACGGTTCAAGATTTCTAAATTTGCATTATCTTATAGTGATTGTCTATAAAATCTCATCACCCTCATTAGAGAAAATTTTTAAACTTTGTTTTGGCGAATACTAAAACTGTTGAACATTATAAAAACATACGTATTTTATTTATTATTTCTGTTTATATATATATGTATATTCGCACGATTAAATCCTTTAGCCTGTAAATATTTCAAACATCAATGCTCAATTTGCATAATAGGCCTGCTAAAACCATATGCACATTTCGTTTGCAATTCATTTCTTTATTATGCAGCTGTATAAAACAACAATTCATAAAAATAAGCATTATACTCTGTTTTATAATATATTTTTTAGTTTTAATAAAATTTATGACTAACGTAGTATATAATATACTGATATTACATAGATGTGAGACAAATTTTAAAATTTATTTAATATGTGAATCAGTTTATTTACATACATCTTTCATATAAAAACTAAAAGGTATATAACACTTGCATTATCCAACAATACATTAGATATGTGGTAGCTGCGGGTGAAAATAAAATATTTACGATCGGATTAAAAACGAAATTTAAACGAAAGTCTAAAAAAATGATATATTTATATTTAACTGTTGCGATGGCAGCATCGTTCGTTTAATAATTTTAAATAATCGGATTTAAAGTGAAAAATCGATCAGTAATTCTAGTGGAATAATGCATATTTAATTCAGCACTAGTAATTTTTCACAATAATTTCTCCGAATGCAAAACTTAAAAGATTCTGTCTTTTAGTCTCCGTGTACATTTGACTAAATTGAATTAAATGTGACTTCAAGCGATACTCGCCGCTCGCAAAACTTACATCGATTTGAGAGAAAAGTTCTAAAGTTTGCTGTTTTAACAGTTAAAAATTTTAAACTTACGTTGGAGCATTATTGAATAATTTGATCTTTCTATTACATCTTTCTTATATTACGTCTTTTTAATTTTAATACTATTAAAATTATATTTTGACATTATTACATCGACATCGGGTGGCATTTCTTGAACATAATATGCCTATAATTTATCGTATCTACGTTATGCAAATTTCACGACCATTTATATTGCACACTATTATTTATTCCAATAAAGGTAGTCAGATTCCATTACTAACGCAAGGGATTTAAATATTCTGGAAGATTTATATTCGATCGAGACTTACCGGAAGTATGTGCTTTAATATGAAATATCTGCAATGCTCAATCGATAATCGCAGGAAATATTGACATAATGTTCTATTATAACATTTTACTAAATATATTCATCATTATATACCTAAGATTATATCTACTGACTAATAAATAAAAAGACTATAATAAATTCAATAATCCAAGAGATTATGAATTTATAATAATTGCCTTTGATATGTAACAGTGTAATTGATTTTTTATTTGTCATATAATATGGCTTTGAAAGTATTTCTTATGAATTGTTATATAAGGAGTTTAATATTTTGTGAACCTTTTTCATTTATAAGCGCCGCATTAGTGCAACAAAGTAGTGAGAGTCAATGACAAAAGCGACACTTTTGCTATACAAAATAAAATTATAAATGCATCGATATGGCTTAATGTACTACTTTAAATTAATTTTAAGTATTAATTACGAGATGTTATTACGGGATCAGTAAATATAGTGGGGAGAGGGGTCTTAAATATTGCACTTGCAATTCATCAGAATCTCTAATTATAATCGGCGATGTTTATTTGATATATTTTAATATTATTTTTATCACATTTCAATAAAATGAACATATAAAAGCTTTTTTGCCAACAATACATGAAAAGAACATTAATGTTTTTACACCGTTCTTAATTTTTTAATTTTTATTTTTTCCAAGTATTGTTTTTATTTCCTATTTTTTTATTTTTAATTTTATCTACTTGAGAAGAATTTAAAGCTACTAAAACTGAAGCTTACAGGTAAATTAATTTTTTATGTGTATGAAATTTAACCTACATTGTTTACAGTGAATACCCCACAATTGATATCGTTTAACACGAAGTGAAATTATTTTCTGGACTTCTTCGGTTACTATTCGTATATGTAGCAATCAATTTCATTACTATGGCATGCATTTAATTTCATACAACTTTATTTGTTACGCGGTGATGGAATTTAACGAGTCTAACCAATGCAATTAGTTCATCGATTCGGAGATCGGCATCGGATGTTTTTTAATAATGATTTAACCAACGTCTCTCTCGTTAATTAACTTACCAACCTATCTATCTATCTGGTGAATTTCAACACGAAACATAACAAATTTGAGGCCGCTTGCAATTTTCAGTTTGGAGCGAGTCTGTATTATTGAATGCACTTTTTAGAATTTTTGTGGATACACAAATTGGCATGGTCCAATTAGCGATATCGCCAGCTATAAATGAATAGTTACGCGGGGACAAATGATCGTCGAAGTACCGTTTGAGTTGAAATTAAACTAACACATTCGGCTCTTTGGATCTGTTACACGACGTTATCACGTGAGTTTCCACGCGAATAATGTGATTAATGTTCTACGTGCAGGACGAAAAAAACAGGACGGCACTCTGCGCGTGATACCCGACAAATTTGTTTTATGCATTTTCTACCGTACGTGTTTTCGCGCGTTCGATGCAACGTGCTCGACCATTCGTGAGAATTCCAAATAAATTTATCTGGAATGTTTTCGATTGCATATATAAGAGCATTAAATATCTCGCGACACATCTTTTTTTTTTTGCATGAAAGTTGCTCACTGTTGTGCAAATCAACGCATCTTCGTGTTTTTATCTATCATCATCTGTATGATAATAATTAGAAATTTTTAAATTATTTAAATTTAATTATTTCTGCTTTTTTAAATTAAAATTCTTAACACGCATACGGAATGTACAAGAAAGTATAGTAGTTTAATAGAATCTCTTGTATAAGAATCTCTCCGCTAGAAAAAACATACCCTCTTGTAAACCTTTCGGAAGCACGGGCTTCCACGATACCACCCTTTTTTTCCCTCCGTCGGAGCAAGTTTCCGCGGGGCGGAAATAAAAGTCTCATAACGAGCGAAGTTAGACGGTGCGCACGGGGGAATAAGTATTCCCGTCCTCATATGTTACTGTAATACGAGCTCCGCATGGAGACATTTGGACAGGTACGTATCCGCCTGTCTGAGCACAGGCACCTGTGCCACCTCTCTAGCACTGAAGCTGGAGCCCAGGCCGTTTCTTTTCCCTCTAGTCGGCGGCGCAAAACACGGCTCGCGACGGAAAGCACGGCAGTTTTGTAAAGTGAAACACCTGCGCGAACAGCACGTACGTGGACGCGCGAGTTCATACGCGGCAGGCAGATGTCGGAAGCGGGCATGTCGGAGGAGAGACTTTGGACGGCGCCGCCGCTTCTCTCCTCGCGCCGAAAACGATTCCGACGTCGCCGGCATATATTACTGCCACGATTACGGTGGCAGTTGTTTATTGCTCGTGAAATTCTGCATGTTATATGCGTACTGCGGCGCTCTAGCCCGACACCGTTGTACCGGGTGTCTTTGGGACGCGATAACGTACGGCAGGGTGTTTAGACGGGGAGATACATGGGGCTGTTGTCGCGTCGCTTACTCTCAACTGCGATGACGAGCTCGTAAGTGTATCAACAGCATTAAGCGTAATCGAGTAGTGAGTTATTAGTAACTTGAAACCGTTAAAAGGTCGCTGATAGGATTGCCGGCTGCTCTCTGATTACGCCATCAAAATCTCGACCGATTGTGCTCGCTCATCGGAAGTAAGATCGTACGTCAGAAAGCAATTTTAATACATTTTATCAGAGATTTATTTTTGCCTTTCCACTTGCGGAATAATATATTCGCTATATTATCATCCTATTTCCCGATGTATGTTGCAACATGATTCAATTTCATTGTATCTTGTAATTATTCCGGCCCGAAGGCCCTCGGTTTGATCATGCGGTTTAACCGTATGAATAATCTCGATACATATCGACGGATGCGTTGGAAACTCTCTCCATAATTACATTTCTTGCGAATCGTTTCCATTAACCTTTATTGAATGGATTTCGTTCATGCAGGATCGGCTTGTATTTGTTTATCGACCGACCAGTATATTCATTCGGGACGATTTGCGTTACGCTAATTAACTAATTATAGCTCCATTACTTTTATGTCTGGCGCTTACCCGTCAAATTGCTGGAACTCAGCCCGAATGTAATTACCGATGGTAATCACGATATTAATATTTAACCGCACAGCAAATCATTTATTAAGAGTCGTGAAAAAATGCCGGAGACGACTATTGGAAATGCATTAACGAATGTAAAACGAGATAAGAAAAAGTAAAAATTGAAAATATCAACAAATGGAAAGAAATATAAAAGATCCGATCCTATTAAACGCGGGGCAATCGCGAGGGAAGTATATCCTCAAGCATACGCGTCTCTATAAATCTCTCTTTGTTTTAGAAAAAAAGACTCATGCGCAGGACATTACCCAAGTCGGATACACATCATTAAAAGATTTTCCAACCCCTTTTCATCGCCCACCAGCTGCTGGTGTTCCTTACGTCGTTAATCTTCCAGGAGAAACTCTGGGGGATTCATTAACTATGGTCGGCATTCGCCAGTCACTGAAGGCAGTTCAACAATCTTTCTATACTAGTTCTTGCATTCACGTGGTCTTAATACAGTTGCCATGATAAACAGGATACTATTGGATACGGTATGATGCATAGACTGCATCTTAAAGTAATTATTTATGAGCATAATGATGTAAGCTAACGCGCGCGATCATTAAAAAGAGTTCCAAATTATGTTGCAAGTAATTATAATAATAAGAGTATATTAAATTTATGCGTAAACAAATGCCGAGGAAGGCTCGCTGATGGTGGCTTCAATAATTGAAGATTTTATTATTTCATTTTTACTTTTTGTTCTTAAAGTAGCTTTTCAAATTGCTGAAAGGCACATCGCGCATGTTGCGCGCGTCTTATTACATTCAAAACTTTTCTTTAACCCGAACTGTAATAGAAATTTAACTACGTAAATGTATCCATCGTGTATACGAGTTTTTCTGTGTCTGTCGGAACGGCGAATGAGACTTTCAGTGTCTAATGTCTCCCGGTGCGCATCGCGCGTCTGGCTCCTCGTGCTTTTACACCCAAGTTTAGCGGTCGTGAAAGAAAGTCATGAAAACCACGGAATAATCGAGTTGTCGCTGCTGGTGGTTTTTCACATTTTCGTCCGCGTGCACACGAGACGACTCGTGTACCGTTTTCTTGGAGATTTTACTTAACGGCGACGGACTTTCTGCGAGAGCTCAAAATCCATTCTTTTATTTACGAATCTAGCGCAACTATCTTCCATTTCAGAAGATACTTGCGTTTGTAATAGCGTTCCTGCTGGTTTTCCATTTGGATTGAAGAGACCGTAAGCCGCGCTGGGAGAATAGTAAGAGTCGAAGGAGCACCGGAATGGCAAATACGATCCTTTGTGCATTCCTCGGCTTTTAATCTCTTTGTTTTAACAGCAATTTTCCTGTCGATTGTGTCTATTTTGCACTTTTAGCGCTTTTCGCATAAAACGACCAATAGAATGTGAGAATAATGAGAGCCAAATTATTCCCTTTACATCTCACAGGATGCAATGTAATTTTCTTCATCATTCACTCTTATCTTTGATCCTAATGAAACGACGCGGGAAAAAGTTTCCCCTCTGTCCGGGAATTTTTCTTTGATATATTGAATTGATTACCATTTATTTAAATGAAATTGCACCCTGTTTTGTTATATTATACCTTGCCATTTCTTTAAAGTAGGTTTTGTGACGTAGGATTCACGACGTGCGCCACGTATTATTCGACTTCTATAAATTATTTACAAGGCATTGAAACGTATATTATATTCTTTCGCCGAAAATATTCTTTAGTTATTGTAGAATCGATCCCCGTACATACAACTCTTGCAATATCACATGATAAATCCCGCAGATGGAATTTTTTATTTCCTTAAATATTTCCAACTATCACGTGGAATCAGAAAAGCAATAACGAAATTGTCAGTTTCGTCTGGAAATTCTCTTTACGTCACTTTCACGCATCGTGTGGTATTTTAAGATCTATCTTATCGCCGGCATTCAACGTTCATTGCAACAATTGACGCTAGACGTTTTCCCAGCGACTTGTGACGTTTGATACCACAATAGCGACACAATGTCGCGGTACGACACCGCGCCGTGTGAAAATGCGGGCATTTAATCCCGTGAAGGCGGCTGCCGCGGAAAGCAGCATTAATCCACTTGCAGATGCAGCTCTCGATTTACCTCCGTAGCGCGATGATGTCTTTCGTCAACGGATATTACGGTGCCGATTCCCGCCAGCGGCGCATCCGAGCACGGGAGCATCCGAGGCGAGGCTGCATTTTACTAGGCACGGCATTTCGCAAATTCACGAGCGTCGAACGGTTAGTAGAACGGTCGTAAAACTCCCGTGGAATTTCGATAGGAATTACCGTCCTCCCTCATGCACGCGCGTCCCGCCGTTACTTTCCTGCCGTTCTTTTTCGTTCCACGTGAATCCCACGGTTTCATCCCGATGAAACTATCGACTCCTTCGCGGGATATTAGATTTCAGCCCGTGGGCATCGGGCTGTATATTAAATCCATATTCCGCGGGAATTCTCACGTCGCTTTCAAACGGCCATTTTATTACGGCTATACTTCTTGGGGCGTACATTACGTATGGTGCTGTGGACACTACGTTCCGCGGAGATTGGATCGTGATCGAGTGCGGAATTATTCCCGGGCGATGAAATACGTAGAAATAGTCCGGGGAAGAGATGCGCGCATACATCTCACGTCGAAATTTAATTTGAAACTCGCGTGCGTTTTACGGCGATCCACGATCTCGGGTGGAATGTCGGGCGTGTGCATTTAATCGCGTAAACACTTGCCGTACGCGCGGGTCAGCGCAAGTGGCGGTTGACATATATGTCGATGTCGAATTGGAATATTAAATGAAAATCCATTTTGATGAAATTGCATATGACAGTCAGCATTTCGATCAGTATTTGAAGCGTGAACAAGTAACAGCACCGCATAACGAGGGAACTGTTATCATTAACATCGCGGACCGAATTTCACTGCAGCCATCGTGTCGCTTTCTTTTCCACGAGGTAATATTTATCCCCAGATAGATTACTATTTAGATGGCAAATTTCCTTTTCATAAATCAGGCGCGTTTCCTTCGTTAGGATAAAGCCATATAGTTGAGCACAATCCGCCGTTATCCCGGCGACGTCGTGTCTGCTGCTTTATCCGGCCTTTCTATGGACTACCTATATTTTGATTCGCCAGTAGACCGCCATTTCCATAAGCCTTTCATCTCCACAATTGTCTACGTCCGATAGATTTGTATTCGTACGGCGTTTGTCCGCCGCAAAACAATCTCTGACAAAGTTATTACAGGTATTCGAGTCTCGGATGTAATAACCGAATAATTTCGTAGGACCTTATCGCTGTCAGCTGAGAGTGCTTTCATATAGCTGCCAAGGTAGCTTGGACTTTAATAGAAATCTCTATTCCCTGAGAAATGCGGCGTTGAACAAACCCGGGAGAAGCATCGAACGTTTACGGGAGATGCAATAAGCATTTACATAATGAAGGATGATATTAGAAACATGAATATCACTATTATCTCTACTTATAATCAAGTTAACCCTTAGGAAAATTTACTTTAGAAAACCTTAAAATTTAATTTTACAGTAAACTTAAAAAATCTGTAAGGTAAATTTGGAC